>BGPR01002233.1:24700-37010 GCA_013235015.1 Araneus ventricosus | reverse complement strand
CACACACACGAATTGGCGCCCTCCTAGAAGTGCTTCCAAATTCTTTTTCCAACGAAGCATGATTGATATGAACATTCGTTATTCACTTTGCATGCAGTCGAGCAATTAATGATGCAGACGTTTAATCGCTCTTTAAATAAAAACGTCAAACCAAGAAGCTTTAAGAGGATTTCGGATTGTGCCCGATCAGCCTAACCTAGACGAACAAAAATAAAGAGCATACATGAAAGCTATTGTTGTTTCAAGAGGTACAGCTTTTGCGAAGACATTGGTAATTCATGCGTAATCGAGGCTGGTGAAGACCAAATATCAATCCTTTACCAGGTTTCCTTTTGCATTCTTTTTTCTTATATTGAGCACAGGCTTTAGGATTTGTTCAATTTTCTCTTTTAGTTTTCACACGAACTTGGAGAAACAAAATTCTGTAACTTTTTAAAATTCTTTATGTTTTCTTGTGTCCGCCATTACCGATTTTGATTTCGCGTACCTCCAGGGGTATGCGTACCACAGGTTGGGGAGCTCTGAGCTAGATAAATGAAATTTAGTATGTGGTCTTGACACCAAAATTGTAGATTTGTATAGAATTTTGGCCAAAATCCGTAGATGGGTTGACGGTCTACACTGTAAAAAAAAATCCCGTAAAATTTACGGTTTTAAACTGGCAGCTGGGTTGGTTGTGCAAAACCGTAAAAGTTACGAAGTAAATCCGTAGGCACAACGGTGCTTTACCATACAGGAACAAGTTTTTCCCGTAAAAGTTAGGAAGTAAATCCGTAGTCACAACGGTTTTTTACCGCATGAAATCAAGTTTTCTCCGTAAAAATTAAGTCATCGAAGTAAGTGACGTCATCGACTGAGTTGAAATGTGCATTATCAATTAGGAATATTAATTAATCAAGGCTTAATTATTAATTTCAATTAATTTAATTTTTAATTGAATTTACTTGGACGATTTCGATGCAAGATGGTGACAAACCTTCTAACTCCTCCGAGCCGGGGATCGAAACCGCGTTCATAGAAATAAAAGGCAGTCGCTCTAACCACTAGACCACCGGAGACTTCATAAAATCAAGTAAAAATAATCTATTTGAGTTTTAAAGTCACTATAGCTCTAGTGGCGCCACCTAGTGTTGTAAAAATCAACTATTGCCAGAACACGTGTTTTAAGGTTAGCTTTCATGAGTGACAACAGGTTACTGCAACAAGTGTAAACAATAGCGGAGATGGAACCCTATTAAAAACATGAAATAAATGCAATAAAATTACATTTAAGAAAGGGGAAAGTTATCGTAAGGAAAGCAATACCGTATGACGAAAAATAGAATTTGAACTGACGGTTTTAAACCGTTTATGGCTGGAGCGGAAAACGGTGAAAAACCGTTTTGTCAACAAAACAGCTTTAAACCGTCAAATATACGGAAAAAGTCCGGGAAAAAAACGGATATTTTTTACAGTGTATCGTTCTATCTATTCATGTGTGTGTGATAGCGATAATAGCGAGGGGTGGCCAAGGGGGGATTAGGTACACCTGGTGCCACCATTTTGGGGCGCGTCGAAGACAATATTTTTATCTTTATTTCAAGTTTTTAATGCCAGAAGCTGAAGAATTAAACTGGAAGGAGGCAAAAACTAAATATTAGGCTCCGGGTGTCATTTACGCTCGCTATGCCACTGAAAATATGTGTCCAGTGGCGGCTCATTAGCTCAGAAGCAAGTAGTGCTGCGAAAGTTGTATAAACCTAAGTTGTGGGAAATTTTGTGCTGATTATTTTAATATATATTGATGATACACTAAAAATTGATAGTTTTTGAGTTATAAGAAAAAAACTGGGAAAAACTTTTTAACGTTTTATTGGCTATAACTAAAATTCCAACAAAAATTTTTGGTGGCAAACCTCAGATTCGTTACCATCAACCCCAAAAAATAAAGGAGCAAAAAATTACAACTCCTCCAGAATTTGATTAAAAAAAAAAAGCTACTGAATGACTGGTGTAGGGTCTTAGCTCAGCGATACTAAGCTATGAAGGACTCACCAGACGACACAGCCATATTAAAATATTAATATTTTAATGAAAATTCTTGATTAACTGAATTTTTACAAAATATACAATTTAATATCAATTCAAACAACTCCGCTTACTCAGGACGAGATAGCATAAGACAAATCAAAAATCAATCTGGATACAGTTCGCAGATTTTCACGAGTTCACTCGAGGTAATGCAGAAATTTCTAAAGGTTCTACTCTAGTCGAGTATAAGTCCGAAGTCCGGAATAATGATCTGAGGGATTAATCCGCTCAGATTTCTAACAGATAACCACTCACGGGTTATATCAACTACCAAGAAGGTAATTCGTAGCGACGTAAGGCACGTCTAATTCCAATCAGAGTTCCTAAGAACTTCTCACTCGAGACGAGCGATAAACAGCCAAGGGTTGGCTTAGGTTAACGGGGCAAGACCCGATACAGCAGCTTCTCAGCCTGAGAACTGCCTTACCAAATTCTCCGGTTCTCCAAACGAACCCTATCTTGATCTCTCGATCATCCTCTCAATTCCTCTCTGGTTCCAGCTTAAAAACCCTCCTTGGGACCTGCCCTTTTTAGGCGGGGTCACAAGTTCAGCTCTTCATTTGTTGAAGATGGGACCCCTTCTCCCAATGACAAAACTCTGTCTTTAACTCCTCCTCTGCGTACGCAATGCATTTTCCGGCTCCGTGTATGTCCACTCGAGGTCAAATGGCGGTGAATTTCAAACCAAGACCCTCCGGGATGACGCAATCAGAAGGGCTTTGTCGGCCCCTTTCTTCGGCCGCTCTCTGCTAGCGAACTGGGAGACCCGGTCACTTTTTCCGTGGGAAAATTTGCGGGTGCTTTTCAGGACCTCACACTGGGAAAAGCGATAAAAAGCCAGATGAGGAAATCTCGCCAAGCGAGAGCTGGAAAATGCAGCTCAAATGCATGTAATTTTAAGTGGAGAAAGGGTTGCTTTTTCTCCCGACTGAGCGCTCATGACGTTGATCAGTGCGCGAATAGGAGGAGCAAAACTTTCTGCAGCTCTGGTCTGCCACTCTCTTAATTCCTGGTTGATTTTCAATCTTCCTTTTCCGTTTTTTATTACTTTTCTTGGCATTTTTGTTCATCATTGAACCCTCAAAGTGGAAAAGTAAGCCAATTACAATAAAAACGAAAATATAAGATTCTAAAATAATTTCAGGGAGGACTGCGGCTCTGCAACTCTTATGGACGAGCCGCCACTGCATGTGTCATATTAGTAAAATTGTTCTGAAGGGATTTTAATACTCTTGGCACTACTAAGTTTTTAATGTAGAAATGTAACCAATTTTTTCATTATGCCATGAAACTAAACGAGATAATGCAATATGCACAAAGATTATTTTAACGTACGCGCTGCCATTAATCTCGAATGAAAATATTATCCACATTTTTAATTATTAAATTCAATTATATAAGAGTTGCCACTCAAATACTAGGAAAATCTTTTATTTATTTTTAGTTGTTGCGCTTGTTGCTTCACGTTGGGACTTCACCTAAATACATTGAAAAATGCTACTTACCACCATGGAATGAAAATAGAGAAATTTCGAAATCATATAATTCTGCATACGATTTAAACATATTACATATTTTTTAATGTTAACAAACTCCCTGAAGCTTTGATCCATGACCTTAAAGAAGCGAAGCATTTTAAAAATTCGAATTTGTTTTACGCTCACTAGACAGTAAAAGGTTAGATTTATTTTTCAATGAATAAGAGTTCTGGAAGCTTTCTTATATCGAAGTCTAAAACAAATGCATTGTACCTTGAAAAATTCGACGAAATTACGCCACTTGGATAATCGAGAATGCTTTTGTTATTGCTTTGTAAATTCATTCAATTGGAAACATGAAATTTATGGAAATGTAGCTCTTTATCTTTTTTTCATTTAACTTTCTGGATTAGAATAAAAATCTCTTCTCAAGCTATAAATATTTTAAAATTTAGCAATTGCTTCCTCCTTGAAATCAAGGCGTTAGTTAGAAATTGAGGGCAGTTCGAAACGTGTAGAAAGCTCTTTTATTTGCCATTTCAATAAGGCATTGCTTTTTAGGAGAATGATTGGTGTAGGGAGGGGTGAGAAAGGGGGTATGAATTTGGGGGGGGGGCCGCAACGATTACAATATACTGTTCAGCAACGGATTCCGAGATTACCACTTTTGGACGATTTTACACCGGTGTCAGGCAATGAGTCATATGAGCGCATTTCCGGAGTTCTTTGTTAGATCACGCTCAGTAAAATATAAGCATCACCCTTCCATTCTTCACTTTTCCCCTATTGTGATGAAAATAACTCCGCCCGGCGCATGCGCAAAAGTGCGGAGGGTTTCCGAATCCGTTGCTATACAATATTTACGTTTATTTTACGTTTTAAAAACGTGTAATCGGCAAATGGTACCCGGGGAATAAGTACAAAATTCCGAGCGCTATTTACCTTAGCTACGCTACTGAAAATGAATAGTATTTGTCGAAATGATTTTCATAAAATTTTATTTGAATAAACGGGACTATTAATAAAGTTTACTTTTTCATGTTTTTTCTCCTACAGTCTGCATTCTAATTTTTGGATAAATAAATTGCAAAAGTGGCTGTTTCAGAATAATAGCAAAGTTGCAAGTATTAGAAAAAAATGCTTATAAACCCAAAGGGGAGGGATTAACTAACTAATTAACTAAGACTAATTAATTTATATGTGATAAATGTTAAAAGAATGATTTGATATTGTGAAAAATTCCAAGGGGAGCTTGATTCGAAAACGAAGAAATTAATTCTTTATTTTTTCTGTCGAATACTCTTTATTATAGGATTGACATGTAGGAAAAAGTTAATCAAATCATCAGACAAGACTTTGTTTTCGTTAATGGTACGGCAATCAATACATTCCACATTTTTAATCTAAAGTTGATCAAATTTAGTATTTTTTTGAAAGTAAATACATTAATACGATTTTACAAGAAAAATTCAAAACATGAGGTAGTGTAACAGGTATAGAGCTGAACCTTGTAGCCTTTAAGTTATTATGAAAATATAAATAATGAATCTTTTCTTAATAATACATTTAATTAACAAATTAATAAATTTAATTATTAAATAAAATTTTTATTTCAAAAAATTAAAATGAGAGTTTTTAAAATCATTCCTTGCAGAATGTTAGAGAAAAAGTTCCAAAAGGAGCTTATCAGTAAATATAAACTGTCCTGTTTATTTCACATTTGAAGTCTAAAAGACCCGAAAATCACTTAAATTAAAAAAAATAAATAAATAAAAGATTTACTAAAAGATTTTCTTGGCTTTTCAAACTTTTCATTTAAAAAATTAGACAGAAATCCTATCTTAATGATTATCGGAATTAAAATTTTTACTGCGCAAAGTTAGCTCCTTAGAAAACATCAATTACACTCCATTTTTAATAAACAATATTCTTCCTTTTGTCATTTAGCAAAAGCTTGAGATGATGAATTGAAGAAACGATTCAGTCTGCGAATGAATCTTGAATTAAAGAGTTATGGAATTTGAAATAACAAAGGCTATTATTCCCAATCTGCGAATGATATCTGCTGTTCCATCAACAATCCACAAAAACAAGTTACCGAAGCTACTCTCTCTGCGTAGCCTAGATACTTTTCATTTGTGACGTGCTGACATCTATGAATCATTGAAATTGTTATTTATTTACCACAACGATCAATATGTAGTACACTAGTGCTGCCATCTATTAATCGTTAACAATGATGCAAGGTAATTTAATTTGTCTTTAAGAAAACAACGTATAGGCTCTCTTTTGCTATCAAAAGTTTTCTGTTCTTCAGAATCAAAATATTGAAAATATTTTATTTCATTTTTTCAGATCTCTATTAAGTTAATTTTTTTTGTAATGTAATGCGTAATTCATGGATGTTATTGACGAAAATCGCATCGCCAATTGTTTCCATAAAAAGTTAATGACATTAATTTCTCAAAATTGTTAAAAACTAACATCATTATTTCATTTGTATCATAAAAGTTTTGTGTATGACCATGAGAGAGGTCTCTAGTCACAAGAAAGCTTGAATTAGTTAATTAAGAGTAGATAACTAAACTTATATTATATAAATTATAATTTCTGGAAGTATTTTTGTGATTACAAATGCATCGATTTCAGAACATTCCACAATTAAAATAGCGTATTCATATTTTTGAAATTGCATTGCAGCTTGTAAAAAAATTTCGTTTGTTTTTTATACAAAATGAAAAAGATTCGCTGATTATTCGTATGATTAAAAACTATATATATTGAATTCATTGTTTATAAGTGTTTGTGAAACAATTAAAAACTTTCTACGCACATTCTATGGGCGTGGTAAAATAAAAATGTGAAGAACGAATGAATGCATATCACATACCAGAGTTTACATAACCAGGGGTGGCGCCAGAGGGGGGGGGGCGGAGGGGCCAGTCCCCCCAGTGGGGGAAAATTTTTGTACGGGGTATTCAACTGTAGTTGATAAATAAGAATCTGGAGAAAATTTGAGACCAATTTCATTACACTCGTCCCCCGTACAGCCGGGCGTGCTTCCCTTGTCGGGCAAATCGCCCCCCCCCCCCGTTGGGCAAACTCTAACGCCATTTCTGCACATAACACAAATTACTTTTAACAATACTGAATGGCATGATAGGAAGGGACACACACACACACACCGAAATTCTTCTCAACAAATTATTATTATTTTTCATTAAACTATTTTTTGTCTTTGATGTTCTACTTCGTAAGGATTTTTTGGCAACGTGTTTGATTCTTTTCAAGATTTTTAAGTTTTTGCTAAAATATATAGGAGGTGAGGGGGAACTCAGTGGCTCAGCCCGAGGCACGATATTATGTTTCCACCTCCTCATCAAATGTGGCTTCGAAGACTGGTAAGTTTTTACTTTCTGTCTCCCTGGCGGCCTCTTAGACTAGAGCCTCAGGTATCTATACTCCCTTGAACCCCTCTTTTGCCACTGGGGCAAATTATTCTTCAACGGTAAGGCATGAGTGAAAGACACTTATCCCCTGTACGTCTTCTTAAAGTGTGGGTCGTGAGCACAAGAGTGATTTGTTACAAAAATATTGTGTTCGCGAAAATTGCCACAGGGTATTTTCTTTCACTTTTTCAGCATTTGTAAATAAAAATAAATTAGACAGTCATTTTAGCTTAATAGATTTCATTAAAATTTACGGAATATCTATATACAGAGTTCTGGAGTGTTCACATTTTCGTTGAAATATTTTATATCGAAATTCCTTTTTTTTCCAAAGAGCGATTGTACAGCATAGGAATTTTACCATATACAACAATCCTGCCAACTTCTGGAAAACTCAGGGATGTTAACTTCAATTGTAGAAAGAAGAAATCTAGGATGGCTTTTGAATATTTCGAGTTTTTTTTCCCACGATTAAAGTATATTGTCCATACACCTTCTAGCTCCCGTCGATCCTTGCTGACTCTAAACCCTTTGGGTGAGTCGGTCGGCGTGGGCTATGTATACACCTTCTAGAGTGGTAGAATTTTTCAAAATTCTTTAAGTTTATTCAGGATGAAAGATATAAGTTTCAGATATGAAAAAAAGTGTCCATTTCATGCCCACTGCTATAACGGGGTAGCAAAAACGTGTGGATACTCCAGTAACGCTAAACACAGAAAGAGGAATGAGACTGGTGATGAGCAGATTATATAAAAAAGAAACGGAAACAACCCAATGTAATATCCATATCTCTCGCTCTAAAGGTCCGATTTCATCCAGCTTTGCTTTATATGACGCAGTTGTGAGTTCACAATCCAATTCTGGAGGAATTTTGAACATATTTTTTAAATTTCATTTTTCGTGAATTTCGGCCGAAATCGGAAAAAAAAATTAATTTAGATTAAAATTCATATCTCTTATTCTAAGGGTCCTGTTTCATCCAGGTTTGCTTTATATGACTCAGGTTTGAGCACACAATCACATGCCGAAGGAATTTTGAACATATTTTTACATTTAACCCTCTCAGAGTTTTACATGTGTTTTTCCGTTTCTTATATCGAATTCAAAAGCAGGTATTCATGTTCGTATGTATAATTTCTTAAACTAACATGTATAAAATATTCTTAAGATTTTAGAGACTTTATTAAACGCAGTAAAGATTCAATTATTCACATCTAAAGCAAAATTTCAAGATTTTAAAGCTAGTGCATCAAAATAGCTAACCGCTCAAAGGGTTAATTTTTCATGAATGTCGGCCAAAATGTGAAAAAAAAATGTAATTTAGATTAATGGAATGCAATATTGATAAAAAAAAACTGCTGGTTTACTGCTTTGAAGGGACTAGAAATGTTGACCTAACCAGGAATTGATTTGAGATAGCCACGATAAAAAGGAGAAAATACAATTCAATTCAAAATCAGATACAATTTAACGTTGAACTGTGTGGCAGAAAAAAATATTTATCACATATCTTTAGTTG
Source organism: Araneus ventricosus (assembly GCA_013235015.1). Taxonomy (NCBI): domain Eukaryota; kingdom Metazoa; phylum Arthropoda; class Arachnida; order Araneae; family Araneidae; genus Araneus; species Araneus ventricosus. The sequence continues at coordinate 28,494 of BGPR01002233.1, read as the reverse complement.
AATTTTTCTTTCAATTATCATTTATTGATAATCGAATTTCTTATTTAATTTCAAACTCTGAGGTCTCAGCAAAACGTTTCTGATGAAAGTGGGGTCGTAACATTTTTTTTCGACCCATGAGCAGAACAAGCTTTGGTCTTATTGGGTGATTTGAGGTTAGGTTTGGAGTCAGGGTACTTTACTTATTGCTGACAGGGTTCTAAAATGGCAGAGGATATTCTTACAAAAATCGTTCTGTGAGTGTATGGTGTAAACAGTCCAACACGCAGGATAATGGAGAATGAAGGTTTATTCACAAATATGCAGGAAAAAACGCAGCACAGGTAACAGGAAACAATAGATCTTGCACAGATTAGCAATGTAAACAGACAATAACTCACAGGTGAAAACAGTACAGTACTTTGAGATTTAGCAACACAAATAGTCAGAAAATCACTAATAACGATAAAAACAGCACTTTCAATAGCGCTGAACTCACCAGCTTCCTAGCTCGCACTGCAGACGAAACTCCAAAGTCGTTCCAATGGATCAACACGCACTCTCGGATCCAAGTGCGGCCCTTATATATTTTCCCCGACAGTCCGTGATGTCACAGGGAGTTTTCTTGTACATTCGAGCGTATTTTCTTTCCTAATAGAGATATCGAGAAAAGGGTCGCATTTTCTAGAATCATCGATTTATCGCTAAGGTTGCCAAATTTGTCGCCATGTCGCCAAAATGGTCGCCAAAGTCAGGGGTCCCAGAATGGCCGCTGCCCGTCACTCCATGCTTACCCCTGTAAAACTCTCTTCCCAGCCATGAGACTAATATTTGCTGGGAAGCGACATTCCACGTTCGTAACAATATTTTAGCAAGAAGAAAATAATAATAAAAAAATCAACCCTTGCCTTTACTGATTTTTTAAGGTAGTGAAACATCATAGATCGAAGATTAATGAAGCTAAAAGAAATTCCAGTAACGCTTGAACAGAGGTTTTAAAGATGAAAAGAAGCACTTTTGCATCTGGCACAAACTTAGTTGATGTATTGTTATGTACAACACTTTTAACAAATAATGTTAATATTCTATTGTAACAGTATTGCTAATATATTATTGTGAGAATATTGTTAATACATTATTGTAACAATATTGCTAATCACTGTTATTTTAAACAATATTGTTAATACATTATTGTAACGATATTGTTAATACATTGATATAAACAATATTGTTCGAAAGAAAAATCTCTAAATCGATCAGTTTGTTGATTTTACCTTGAACTATCCTACTGAAGGAAATTCAAATGACATTTATTTGTAGCATTTGCCTAGCCCAAGCAGCATAAGGTGTACGATATTAATGTTTTATCAGCTTGTAAGCAAAAGTACAATTTCTAAAAATCGATATGGCTAAGGTTTGCATCAAAAGATATTCTTGAACAACCTCCTATTTTTTTTTAAATATGAAAAGGCACTTCCAAATTTCTCAGAACAGAATTTATACTCAGGTATTAGCGAACTAATACCACTTCAGTTAGCGATCGTTTGGTAATCTTGAGGAAAAAAAAAATTGATGAACAGAATGTAAATTGTTCTGCTTGTTTTAAAGCAGTTAAAATAAGTGCCAACTGGATCAGTATTTATTCATGCATATAATTAAAATTTTGCCATGCGTAGCACTTATAAACTACTTGCTGAACAAAAACCAGGTAATTTAAAGATTGGGTAAAGAAGAGAAAAGATCCGGAACCTAATCATTTATTTACAACGCGAAGATATACTAATCCGAACTATTTTAAAGTATTTGCTAAGCTATTTCCAAGAAAATTTTGTTTCGAGTAGAACATTTTTTTTTTACGGAAAATGTGAAAATTCCTATTGAATGCCGTAAATAATTACCCATGACAATGATTCTTATTTTTTTTTCACGTAGGGTATAGTTACAAATTTAGGAAAAACTGTTTCAAGAGCATATCATACGGAGAGCTATCGTATGCTATTTTCGTCAGTATGAGCGCAATGCCACTTTCCAAAAATGTTTGTAGTACGTGACGTATTGAGACAACCGGTCAGACAGGATTTCGGTCATCGTTGGGGAGAACTATGTCACCATCAAAGTCACACCCGATTGGTTTGAATTATCGCTGCTGACGATTTTTCGCCAGTATCGTGTGCATTTTCAAGCCGATTGAATACAGCCCACGATTTCCGTCATCTTGTCTGACCGATCACGTGCTACAACGATCACTTTTTGGTGAGTGGCATTGCGCTCATGCTGACGAAAACAGCGTACGATAGCTCTCCGTGTGATATACGCTTTAAAGACGTGGGGTATATCTTGTAGAAATGGGTTTAAAGAGGTAAAACCCTATAACACGTTAACTGCCCCCATAGGAAGTTAAATTGATACTCGTGACCCACGTGTGATGCTCGCTGAACAGAATGAAATATTTTTGAGACCCGCCGGTGAGGCTTATGGCACTGAACGTTTTAATTTCATTTCTATAAGCGAAACCACACGACTTTAAAACAGTTTTTCCTAAATTTTCATGCATTTTTCAATGCATGCTGTGCTTAATGTAAATTGATAAAAAAGAGGTGATGAGTTGGGGAAAAGTAAATTATTACACCAAAAATACAAACCATAGATATAATTTTACAGTATAAGCATGCGGTGACTGCCTCCAAGCCTACTTTTTTCGCTCATTATCACTGATAAATCTTTTTTGTAGTATACCCTACGATATGATATACCCTACGTCTTTAAAACAGTTTGATTTTGTTTAATTTCCTACTTCTATTTTCTGCTACTTGTGCGTTATCGCAATGCAGTTTTCTCATTCGTTCACGAGAGTTCTGTTAAAAGTTTTAATTCAGATTTGTAAATAAAATGTAAAGTTTGTTGTTTTTCACTGTCGCCCGTATTTTCTTTTTTCATTCTTCGGTGAAAGATAAAAACTTCAAACAATTTATTGCTCTTGTTAATTATCTCAAGATATAAATTTATCTGGACACCTTCTCCGCCCTTCAATTTAACATGTTCAGTTCTAAAACATAAGGTAAAATATTTGAATATTTTGTTTATTATTAGGAACACTATTTAATCCAAATATGAAAAAAATATCCGGACGCCTCTTGTGGAAACATTCCATAAGCTTGTTATTAACAAGATGTTAGTTCATCATTTATAGTCCAATAATTTAATATGGAAAAATGTATAACATTAATTTTATTGCTTTAAGTTATAATACCTGAACGCGTTCTTAGTTATGTTTGAATGCAGTCAGGCATTATCATTGGAAGAGAATGTTAACTTCAAATTCAAATAACACCACTTCTTTCTAAAAAACGACCATATAGATGCCATTTGAAATTGTAGAACAATACTTTTAGAGTATGAATTTCTTCCTTTCAGCGAATTCGGATTGATATAAAAGTACTTATAGGCATCCTTCGACGATCATGTTTTTTCCGACCAAACGGAATAATTTTAAGAAGTAATGCAGAAATTTTTACCAGATATTTCATCTTATGTGACATACATTGCAGTAGAATTGCAAACATTTTGCTCAAATTGAAAATAATTAAAAATATTTTTAAAAATTTTCGTTCTTTTTTAATTTACTCCTGTCCTAATTGAGCTATCTTAACGTTCTACGGCTCATTTTATAGGTTTTGTAAATACCTATATCTTTCCTATTTAAATTTCTCCTCTCAGATTAATAATCTTTTATTTAAAAGCAAATAAAACGATGTTTCGAATTTCCCTCTACCCTCTTAAGGGGCTGACCACCGCTTCCCCTTTCTCTCTTGCTC
>BGPR01002233.1:0-14879 GCA_013235015.1 Araneus ventricosus | reverse complement strand
CATAAAAAGCGAATGCAACCAAAATTAATAACATTTTGATCACCTCACTTGTATTAATCACCAATAAAAATTTGTTGCCTAAAGAATTGTTGGATGGGAGTCCAAGTGGCTTAAAGCATGACATGACTGAGGATAATGAATATGAGGAATAAGATTATTATTATATTCAACTTGCTTTAAAAATACGACATAAAAAGGATTCGTAAAATGATTCCATAACGCAAAAAAGAACTTCGTTATTTCGTTTATTGAAAATCCGATTTCGATAATCCTGCTAATAGCTGGTTTGATCTTTTTTCATGCATAACTTTGAAGAAGAAAATTCTTATCACGATCATATAACCAATACAGTTTTCTCGACAGAATCAATAAAGAAATTAATTCATCTATTTACTTTCGAGACTGGAGTTTCTTTTGAACATTGAACTGCTTTCCGTTTTCAGCTGCAACACTGACATCGGAAACGCGAATGAATTTGCCGGAAGGCGGATCTTGTCTATTCTTTAATCAACCAGCTGATAAACGAAACGTAGTCGCAAATCTACCTGCTAGATACAAATGAACTTAAGATACAAACCCACCTATTTCTGGATAATAAATACAGACATTAAGATATTTCTGACACAAATCAGAATCTTTTATTAAAAGGATACTATTTCAAATTCTAAATTTCCAGAAGTCAGAATATCTTACATTCCTTAATATTTTCGACCAGCTGACATATCTATCATATTCTCAAACACAAATCTTCCTTTCATCTGTCTAACAAAAGCGAAAACAGAAAAAATATATATATTCCCAACACAAATCAAAATCTTTTATTAAAACCACATTATTTTAAAACTCTTCTCTCATCGCATCTCTTTATTTATATAGAAAAGCGACCACCATTTTAATTCCACGGTGACACACCACAATTTAAACTACCTTTTTATGCAAGAGCATTTCAAAACCCCTCCTGTCAAGAAAACGTTGCTTTAGCATTCACTCTTCCCAAAACCCACTGGCATTTTCAACAACTCCTACGGAGCGCAGTGAACCGTTGACGTGTAAGATAATCCCGCCTAATTTGCAATTCTGTTCTCTGAGGACATCTTACGAGGCAGCCTATTATGCGAGAGAAATTCAAAAGATGCGCTTCATAGAAACACGGAGCCCTGCGAGATATTTATCTGGTGTCACACGAAGACAACGGAATTGATAGTGGAGCCAGTTTTCATCGATTGGAACAAAGGATGGGGTGTTGTGCTTATGGAAGGAATTTCTTGAAGAGTTGGTGATGTAAAAAGGATCGTTTGGTGGCCTGGAAGATTTGATTGAGACGCTTAGATAGGATTGTGCAAAGCGACGAAATGGTTGCAGGTAATGAAGTAGGAGGAATTTTATTGATGTCGGTAGTTATGTGTTTCGGCAAAAAAGACGATTCAAATATGCGCCAGAATATTTCCACTATATATCCTGCAATTTTAAAATACAACATATTTTATAGAAAAGTTGAATGGTTGAAAGTGTTTCTGAAAAGGACCCCCTCCCCCCAAAAAATAAAATCCCACGCTAGTAGGTTGTGTTAGGTACAAGGAGTAGACTATGTTTCAGACATATCCAGACATTTTGTCTTCGTGGAAGCAAAAAGAGTCTCAGATTAATTTATCGGTGAATGAATTCACCATTTAATTCCCATTCGTTTCATTTTTCCATTTACCATTTCATTATAGTTAAACAATGAGAAACATGTTTAATAAATTTCTTCAAAATTACTCTAGCCTTTCTGAACAAACCTTCTTAAAAACTACCTTAGGGGTAGTTATCATTCTAAGAGGTTCATTAGAAAAGATTTAACCCCACCGCATTATTAGTTTGATAGGTGGAAGCATGATAATCATATTTCACACCAATCAGCCTAGTTGCTATATGTATTTAAACTAGCTGTTACCCACGACTTCGTACGCGAAGAATTTGAATTATTAAATTTTTCTAATTCACTAATGTAAATGTTTCATTACATGTTGAAAGGGGAAATTAAAAGTTTTTATGGATGATAATACATACCTGGACTACTAAGCTGAGTGTCAGCTGTTATAGTTAGGTAATTTGTTTATCTATGCTAACACACTTTTGTATACTACGTATTTTGTTTTCCGTCTTCTGCACGGATGTAGAGGTTTTGTGGGATGGACACACGTGAACACGCCATATATAGTTGCCCTGGGAAAAATACGGTTTTTCCAAATGTTCGCCTGCCCCTGAGCCTGGCAAATGCTAATTTTAAAGGCAATTGTTACCTTTTAAACTTGGATGGTAAATACTTCGGTATTATCGGAATGCGTGGAATTAAAGCACTCTCCAATCTAACTATGCCAGTCATAACAGTAGATCGCACGATGTTTGGATATAGGTGTGTAATTTGTAACTGTGTGCCAATGCGCAGTCTCGGTACATCGAAGTTACGTATCAATAGTACAGGCACACCGACTTTTAATCTCAGCTTGTCGGAAGGTACCCCTGACAATTCTATGGAGTTAAAGAAAAACTACCTACTGTTATTGCCCATTACCGTATCTACAAATAGATATTTTGTAATACCTCCCTACATATACGACATATTTTTTTCATTTATCTGACCTAAACTTTCATTAGTCAGTATCAAAATTACCAATTCAACAACCATTCTCTATTCCTCATATATTCTCCGTTATTGTAAATTACATCATTGTACTCAATGGTATCATTAGGCGCTTACAATCTGTGGAATATATCATCCACCATGCTATATGTCATCCGCTTCTACCATTCAACAGAATACATAAAACAAAATATATCTTCGTACATTTTACTTTAGTTATAACTGACATTAGTTTCTAAATTTGAATCTAAAAACTCCTGAAACTATATCATATCTATCAATACATTTTTGTTCCGGCGTCAGTTTATCGATAATTTCTTGAATAAAATCTGATAAGGAAAAGATACAACTTAAATAACTAAAATTAAACACACTGCAATCTTCAAAAAAATGAAAATCAAGCGTCGAGTTGAGTAATTCCAGTTATTATTCCACAAATCAATTATTTATTTATTTTCTCAGCAAGATCACATCACGATCACATAATCGCGGTTTTCTTAATGTCCACGTGATGTTTGACTATAAAAATAAGTTATACCACATGCTTACGTTTTTTCAAGTATCACATGACAATTGATTTTAAAAATAAGTTATTCCAAATGTTTAAGAATTCCTTAAGGATCACGTGACAGTTGATTGAAAAATAAAGCAGCAATCTTCATCGCGTATCGCTGAGTCAATAGGCCTTTCTTTGTTAATTATTTAATTGTTGTCTGTAGTCAAAAATATTGAATTTATCATAAAATACCATATCCTATGTCCGTTCCTGCAAATTTCTTGTCAAGACTTATTCACCGTTTAGGAGGAGTTCTTGCGACAGATAGACCGTTAATATATCTTTTTTCCCCTTCCTCTGTCCTCTTCCTACGACAGTAACCGGACTAAGTAACATTGAAGGCTTAGCACACACTCATTAGGATAATTTAAAAATTTGTGAAAATTAAACAAAACATCGAGACAATAATTCACTAACTTCATTGGAGCACTGTGTAACCGCTTTAAAAGGTGTAAATGCCACAACCGGTAGTGAAAAGTCTACTTTGTTGTTTAGGCGCAAAGAAAACAATATTTTCTTATATTAACTTTAACACTGGCAAAAGCCCGCCCGCGAAACAGTAATTTGGCTTGAATTTATTTCTATACGAATAAAAAGGAATGTTAGAAATTGCGTTAAAAATATTTTTAAACGTTAATAACAATCAGAGAAAACAGTTTATCGCAATGGAATTAATATAATTAAAAAGATAATTTTCTGCTCTTTAAACTGGCATAAAAATAATTGTTGTCTATTAAATATTTCAGAAGTTATTAGCATAAAACATCTGGGCATTAGGCTTAACAGCGGCTAATTTTCGTTAGTTAATTAAATATCTTAAGAACTAATTAACTCTAAAAGTTGAAAATAGCACCGTTGACCTAGAAATGGGTTCTAGAATGTTGTGTGCAAATTTCATGTCGCTACGGTACACCGTTTGGAGGAGCTCTTGTGACCGACAGACAAACGGATGGATAAACAGACAGACAGATACATGTATTTTCTGCTTTATATTATAGATGGCACAGTCTCACCCTAGGCTTAAAGGGATGGGTTGGGATTGAATTACACTATAGTATTTTTAGTTACCCAATTCCCATTTGTTACCTGTATTTAAATGTCACAACCCCACACTTCCTAGAAGTGTGGGAGTTGGGATTTAATTACTCCTAAAGTATGTTTAGTTAGCGAACGCTTATTTGTTGTATGTATTTAAATGACACAGCTCCACATTATCCAGAAGATTGTAACTTCGGATTGATTCCCCCATAGTATTTTTAGTATTAATATTCATCATTAGTATTTAGTATTTTTAAAACAAAGAATTTTAAAAAGTTACAGAATTTTGTTTCTCCAAGTTCGTGTGAAAAGTAAAAGAGAAAATTGAACAAATCCAAAAGCCTATGCTTAAAATAAGAGAAAAGAATGCAAAAGGAAACCTGGTAAAGGATTGTTGTCTTCACCAGCCTCGATTATGCATGAATCACCAATGTCTTCGCAAATGTGTACTTAATTTTTAGTTAGCCGATAAGGAACATGTGTACCAAGATTCATCAAATAGCACCAAGCGTTCGGAAGTGATACTGGAGCAAAGATTCATATTGTTACAAAACATGGAAAGTCGCTTCCCAGCAATGCGAGTCTTATGGTTGGGAAGAGAGTTTTACAAGGTTAAGCATGGAGTGACCTCAGCGACAGTTATGGCACCCTGACCTTGGAGACAAACTTGGCTACCATTTTGGCGATTTGGCGACCTTGGCGACAAATAGATGATTCCCGAAAATGCAACCCTTTTCTCGATATTTCTACTAGGAAAGGGAATACCCGAGAAAACACCAGGTGACGTCACGGCCTGTTTGGAGAGAATATTTAAGGACGGCACTTAGATCAAGGAGCGTCTTTGATCGACTGGTTACTTCGCTTTGAAGCGCGAACGTCTTCGGAGTTCTATCCGCTGTGTGAGCTAATCAGCTGAAGAGCTGAGCTGATATTGTCGTTACTAGCTATTTGCTGACTATTTGTGCTGTTAGATATCAAAGTGCTGAACTGTCAATACCTGTGAATTGTTGTCTATTTACATTGGTAATCTGTGCAATGACTATTGTTTCCTGTACCTGTGCTACGTGTTTTCCTGCATATTTGTAAATAAACTTTCATTCTCCATTATCCTGAGTGTTGGACTGTTTACACCACAGAGAGGCCTTTTGCTACAATATACACAAGCTTACATAAATATACGCGGCAAGTTTTATATGCATAGATTTAAAAATATAACAATATTATTGAAACAAAGAAACATATATTTCTTTGTCATTTATGTTATTACGATACATTTTATTTCACTCAGATCAGTGCCAAATATTTGATTTCTGCAAGTTAATGATTGATTCATGCTATATACATGAAGCCACGCAATATTATTTCAACAAAGGATAATTAACTCATTTTTAAATATGCGGCGACAGACTACAACTTTTTAAAGTTGTTAAATGCCTTATATAAATGAGAATACTTTAAAAACTTTTAAAAATTCTAAGCGATTGGGGGGGGACGCATGGATATTCGTATTATATGTTCAAAGAATTGCGCCTCATAATCATCAAATTCATTATAGTTATCCGATTTAGAAAGTTTAATCAAACAAAAAATTGTAAAACTGTCTAGCACAATTTATAAATCACTATAAAAATAACAAGAGTTTGTAGCAATTGCTTACGGTAAAGAAACAATCTGTCTACAATACATTTTATTTCGCAAGCATATAAATTTTTATTCATCGAAATCTTCCTCTAAAATGTCAGTTTACGTCTTTTTTAAAGCCTTAAATATCTTTTAGAATTACCGAGCAGCACAGACCTTCACGACCTCTTAAATAGCTGTAAAACAAATTTCTCAGTCTATAGGGAACGGGAGAGAGATAAAAAAAATTCAAGAAATCTTAAAAATTATCGACTTACTAATGTGACTGATCGGCATTAAATCTCCAAATGGCACTAAATCGATTGCTAGTTCCTGGCCAATATTTCACTTGGCCTTAAATTTTTGCTGTTGGTTTTCACTGCAAATATTGACTTCACGATCGGAATAAAATTAAAAGTCAACAAAATAAAACATTTTGGAGTTAATTAGAGATAATAATAATAGTCTAGAAAGCGGACAAGCAAATTTCGGCTCTAAGGATACCTACATATGGCTCTGAAATACAACTGAAAATGAAATTAACACTATCATAGTCTCATTTGTTTCAATTTTAAATGGCATTGCTGGCGTAATGGCGATTCCGTTTGTTTTTATAGGTTTCCCAAAACATTGAGATACTAAGATACGCCTTCTTGTATTGTATTTTATAAGTGCCACCGAAATGCATCGTTCTCAAGTGAAAAGTATCTCTTGACGGTGAATAGTATCTCTATCTCTATAGCAGTATCTCTTGATAGCATCTCTATAGGTTGAGATACTTTGCACCAAAAAGTATCTCAACCGCCCTATTCTCTTCTCTGTGTTCTCATACACCAAAACACTCGCTTTCAGCTTGTGTTCTCATTATTTTCTGGTAGAAATACACTAATGTTGTTCCAAAACAATATTGCTGCTATCTGATGACATGAAAACGGTGTAGTTGTGCAGTTTATCTCATTAGCTAAAAACAGAGCTAGTTGCTAGATAGTTCTGTAGCCATAAAAAGAATCTCTCCCCCCCCGGTCTTTCCTTGGCGCATTGTTTACTGTCTGAGTAGGCCTCTGAATTGTGGCCTGTTACTTAGTGACCATTCCCCCCCCCCTCATTAAAAGATACGCTTCCTCTTTGGAAATGTGGCCATCACAACCACACGTCCATCACTATACTTACTAGTAAAGCGAGACTCTCTTACTTATCCGTCGGCGACTTATCATCTACGCACTCGTAGTGCTCCCCGGGGAGGGGGGGGGGGAGTTAGTTTAAGTAAAGAATAAGAAAAGAGGAAAAGAGTACGAAAATTCAGCCGATAGTTTTTTAAGCGTAAGGATACGATAATTCGGAAAAATCTATAAATTTATATGAACAATATTTTTTTCATACGTATTTCATTAGCTGTCAATAAAGGTGCTAAAATATTAACGCAAATTGCAACTTAAATTGAAAGCGAAGAGTTACCACACACCAAACATGCACAAACTTTATCCGCATTTCTCTCACAGATTAAAAGTAGTGAGCGTAAATTCTTACATGAATTTTTCTTATTTTGAAGAAAAATAGAAAATTAATAATATTACTTGTCATAATTAATAATATTTTAATTTTTCCTTATTTGTGAAAAATAATCTTATGGCTGTCGAAAAATGCCCAATTGTTCCGAGAGACAGGATTATCTCTCAATAGTTTGCTGTCTACTGCTCTAGAATAAAAATTACATAGATAAAATCCGTCTGAATATTTATTAGGAATTACAATATTCCACAATACTCAAGGCAGAAACAAATATAATCAGACTTAGCTTATTTCCGTCAGTTTTCGTTTGCGAAATCTTCCCGTCCAAGCATTCTTTTCGCGCAAAATATATGGTAACTATATGACCCTCTCTGCTAACATCGGGTGATTTAAGGGTTGCTTGCTTCAAAGCTTGTTTAATTAACTCCAGGCTATTAGGAAGACTTTAACTTTCTCTGTCTTAAGCATCGTCTTGAGGAGTCTCGGTGATAACAGTGGTTTAATCCTTCGAGAAAGTGACCGCATCATTAATTACAATTGTGCATCATTAAATGGGCATTTTCAGTATGTCCTTAGGGTGTTAAGGATTCTTTGAATCAAAACATCATGGTAATTACAAAACATATCAATGATTAACAATATCATTGATAAAAACCCATCTCGAAATAATCTCTTTATATATTAATAAATAAAGGAGAATGTGTGTGAGCGTTGGCGTTCTACAGAGCAGATCACTGGACCTCTACGAAATTTGGCATAAATATACTTTGAAAGATGGAGTGTATTTTTCAAAAATTTATTTTTTTTTGAATTTTTTAAAACTAAAATTAAAAAAAAATTGGAGTTTTTTCTTAATAGTTTCGGAAGCTAATACAAAATGATTTTAACGCCATTATTAAATTTTTAAAAAAACTATCTATTCTGTGATACCAATTTAGTAGCCATACAATTTTTTCTCTTATTTTAATAAACTTTTAAAACTATTTTTTGATGTATTATACACCAATACTTTTTATTTTTGTAATGAAATTCAAATAATTTTCATTGCTGTTACAAACGTTTTATTCGGAGTTTTTCTCCCATTGTTAATATCTAAGATATGAAGATTTGACTTTGTTATTGCGTGTTGAATATGTTTTTTAAAGCATAGTTTTAATAAAATTATTGTAATTATTTTTTTGTGGTAATTACTTCAAAATTAAGCAATGATGAAACTTTTTTACAGTTTGTACATTTTTAAACATTACTGCTCTTTTCTACGAAATAATTGAAAATATAAAGCTATATATTCGCTCTTAAAGCTTGACATTATGCTTTCTTATTGTAGTGCACTATATTTTATATTGAAAGAGCAAACAAAAGTTTGCTAAGATATTACCAAAATAACGAAACTACTACGATGCTGCATGATTTCACTTATTACCCTTATATATTTCATAAGAATGTCTTGATTCAGCCAGCAAGTTACGAGGTGAGTTGAAGTTTAATCATATTTCGTTTCGGATTTTAGGTGAGACGACAGATAGAGAGAATTGGTAAGAGCATAGGATATAATACTCGTATTGGCTCATAATAATTCTGGCGAATCATCTGGTCGTCATAGGCGGCTAGTACTGATTATAAAAACAGTGGCAAACTGTCCGTTGAAAGTCACATTTTGAATACTTGTAGATAATTGTTATTTTCGGCAACAGAACATTTGTTTGCATAGCACAGAAGCACACATACATATATACATATATATGCCGGACCTGGCCTAAGCCGTGCGGTCTAAACGACGACTTGTACGAAGCAACCCCACCCAAATAATTCGACTTTCAACAATTTAATTTTCTATTCACAAAAGGAATGAATAGAAACAAAAAAAGAAAATTCAAAGTGGAAAAGCAAAATTAAATAGTTCTTTGGCAACATCAGAAAAGGTCCGCCCAAAAAAATTCAATTTTCATTAAGTCTTTGATTTCTTTACTTTGCCATTTGCTGCGCCAAGACTGCCTCAAATGAGCCCACTTCTGAAACTCAAGGAGCAGATAAAAATAGAGCCTTCGGCTCTTCTACACGGGCGTTGGGGATCCTTGCCAAAAAAACGAGCCTGATGATAAGGATAAACGCCATGGCCAGTAAAAACTCGATTTAAAAAGAAATCGCCATTCATTGGCTTATAGTCCACTTTGCTTAGTAATGAATAGGTTCATCTATCTTTAGAACAACTCGACCAACGTTCTTGCCATTCCTCCATTTTTAATTTGGATTCTAGAAGTACAAAAAGAAAAACCCACATGATCCTTTGTAGAGGCCATCTTTGCCAACTGATCGGCGCGTTCCTTTCCTTCGAATCCCCGATGAGCCCGTATACAAATTAACTGGATATCCCTTGAAAATTTCTTTATGTTATCCTTGATTTCATTAATAATTCGTCTCTCATGCACGGAAGCTAAGGACATAAGAGCAGATCTTGAGTCCGAGATTATTTTCGCTTTCCTTAGTTGTCTTCCAATAATATATTTAACAGCCTGCTGAATTGCTACAACCTCAGCCGTAAATACTGTCGCCTCAACCGACAGTCGAAATAATTCTGAGTAAATTTCAACATTTGCTTGGAAGTGAAAGAAGGCACACTCAACTCTGTTCTGGATTTTCGAGCCATCAATGTACAGGGTGTACATAAATGAAGCGACACATTTCAAAAATTAATAAAAAATACCTAAAAATGTTGGAACTACGAATTTTTTTAAATGAGAGCGCATCTCAGAAATTTTTTTCCGGATAGTTAACATGCCATTTCGGTGGTCTAGGGTGTCGTAAATTACTGGAAATCAAAAATTTGTTTAGAGCCATTATCTAAGAAAATATCAAAACTGGAAGAAAAATAAAAGCATTTATTCGTAGGGAATTTTACGCTCTTTAATTTGTTAATTCGCATGTAGTGTGAAAACTGAAGAGTTTTCGTAATATTCAAGAAAAACTAAAAAAAGAAACCAGAAAACACGCATCGGCTTCTGCTGATCTTTAGCCATTGCGTACGGAATTTAATCGCTGTAACAAATTTAGAAGCGTAATGCCGCGTTACCTATCTGAAAAAAAACTTTTTGAGATGCGCTCTTATTTAAAAAAACCCCTTAGTTCCAACATTTTTAGTTTTTTTTATTAATTTTTGAAATATGTCACTTCATTTGAGTACATCTTGTATATAACGTTTCCAAATGTTCGGCGCACAAAAGTATAATCAATTTTGGCCATATGTTATTAGTGGTATTCTTATGTAGAAGGATATAAGTAAGTTAAGGGGCGAGGTCACTCGATTTTTTTCTTCCAAAAATATCGAGACGATCAATCAAAGCAGCCAGATACTTCGTATTATTTCGGAATAAGTGACAAAGAAAATTTTAAAACTTTCTTTTACCGCTAAATTTGGCGTTTACAAAGTTGTAATTCATATTAAAACGATTCATAATTATTCATCAAGAATATTTCTTTCACTTTAAGATATTTAACTATGTTTAGTCGAAAAGACCAACTCATCGAAATATCATATAGACATTTAATTATTGAAGCATCGTTAATTTATTAAAAATAAATGTTTTATTTGCCGAATAATATATATTTTATGCAATGATTTTTATTTAGATACGTTTTAACTTCTTGTACTTATGAATTTAAAGCTAGAAAAATGATATTTTAAGTACCTCAATTTTTGTTTATTATTAGGAGCAAATTTTTCGTACAAGCAATTTTTTTCGTAGAGTAGCCAGCTTTTGATAAATGACGTTTCAGTGAATCTTGTATATAATGGCCCCCATTTTGCATTGAATATTGTATACCATGAAAAAATATTTTCGTTTCATCACAAAATAAACTGCAAGAAAAGTTCTGTATTGTAATGTAAAACCATCTCTTCTGGGCTTTTTAGAAATTTATAAAAGAAGTAATTCTAAGCACGAACGCTGAATAATTACTTAGCACAATATCAGTAAATACATAACGATAACAGAGTAGTTTATTGAATCACAGACACATAAAATTATCCAAAAAACTTCCTTCTTTTGATTATTTGTGAGAAATGAAGCATATTATCGTGTATGCGAAAAGCACTCAGCTAGACAATATGCAAGCTTATAATGATAGGTAATTCAGCTACGAATATCAAATAATACCGTCTCCATTTATTGAATCATCCTTAATCTTCTTATATACTCCTGGTAATGACTGCAGATACATTTCTGTAACGAAGGATTACTTTTTTCAAACCTTATCTCCTCGTATCAAGTCGTAATGCATTTTCCGTTTAAAAAGTATAAAACATCTTCCTTTTTCTGTTCAAAATCCTCTCGTAAGGGTCTTCGTATTTTAAGAGCAATTAGCTTGAAAATCGAGAATTGTTGCTGTAATGCTGAACATACGTATATTAATGGATTAAATCTTATTTAAGTCTTTTTTATCAAAAGATAATCAAAGAATACATATTGTATCAAGAAGCAAGCAAAGAACATTATTCAATCTTCTTAAAGAATAAGCATCAGATAAGACACATACAAAAAACACAGTTATATCACGAAATATTCCTACAAACGCATAAAATTCTTTTAATTTTATTATGAGAATTTTATTATTTTTATTTAGAATCATGATTATTATTATGGATTATTATAAAAAAGTATAGATGAAAATTGAACTGCTTAAAAATCATTTATACAGCTGTGTATGCAGAGTAAAAAAAATCGTATGAAGGAAAATAAGAGTATTATTTTAAATCCATTTTTAGCAAGAGTTATTCTTTTATTCTCGGGAATTAACTTTAAATAGAAAATAATCGTTTCATGTGGTGTGCAGTAGCTTTAAACTGTTGATTTAAAAAAATAAACTAAGGATAATTATAAAAAATGCATATATAAGCCATCTGAGCTCCTAAAAAAGAATTAGATAGGCGGACGCAGAATATCGAAGTGAAAGGCTTTATTCAAACTCCAGTTATCTCTAAAAAGAGCAAGAGTTTTAGTTTTTCTAAAATCTTCCTTTACTAACAAACTGTCAAGTCTCGTATTTAGGTTTCGTGTCAGGTATAACGTTTAAAAATTGACTTTAAATAACGGGAGTGTTATCTCTCGTATACTTCCACAATATGGCACGGTTTTTGCTCAGCTTCGTCGCATAAGTGAAGAGAATCCAGTTTCCACTTTAAATCAAATCAATACATATATATAATATAAATCCAAATATAACTAGTATATAATCATACAGAAATAAAGTAAACAAAATAAATCAAAAATTAAATCCTATACTAAAAAGTCATTATTTGAACAATACATGAATTTTAAATAAAATCTAATAAATTGAAATTATTAAAGATACCATAAACAAAAAATCAAGTTTAAGCATTATATGTCAACAAGTGAAAGAACACTGTTGTTATTAAAAATAATGAAATAGGCAATCCAAGTTAATGGAGTTTTCAACAATTAATATAGCAAGCAGCTTGGCTGTGGACAAGCTTAAGCCAGGATAAATTAATTTTGCTGTGCAAACCATCCCTGTTACTATTGTTGTTGAAAAAACAAACAGGGTAATTTACCCTAAAGATGAAAGAATTTAGAAAGAAAAGCCCTAACACTAACAATAAAACATAACTGTATAGAAGCGACTAAAATTCAGGATTAAATATGTAATTATCATTATATTGCACTAAGATATTGCACTAAAGACAGTAAATATATAATTCAATAAAATACCTATACTGTTCATTAAACGTAAACTAATCTGTGTCTCCTCTTAAACTTACCAGAATTCATCTCTTTCAATATAGCCCTCCATGCACATTGACATCACATGTTGCCACAAACAAAAATCTTACCATGAATCAGCATAATTGACCAAATAAAATAATCAATTTTTGATATCATGAATTAGCAAGATACCTATATTAAAATTCTCAAAACCATATTAATAAATGTAATACATTTAGTTATCTAGAAAATATTAGAAAATAGTTAAAAATGTCTATTAAAAAGGAAATTTTCACATAAAAGATCCTGGCGCCATCTATGTAATAAACCTGAAACAAATAACTCAAGAGCCAAATTTGAATAAAACTACACATTACGAGTAGAATATGTGAAAACACTATCCCACTAACAAAGAAATAAAAGTATTCTTTTATAAACCAATATGAGTGATTTATTTTAAATGACCTAAATATTTCTTATCTATAGATACTCTTAGAAAACTCATAGGCATTCCATTATCCTGGGCAAAGGAATAAAAATTTCTTATGTTCTTAATTCTAATATCAATGTCTGTTACTAAATTATTATTTCTAATTATATAATTTTTTACTAAATTCTTGAAGACAGAAATGCTAAGATTACTATTCCAAAAAGGGAATTTATTAATTTGAAAATTAAATGCATTCTTTTATCAAAGATATCTGTTACTAATTTATTATCTATTATTTTAATATCTAGATCTAAAAATTCTGCAGCTAATTCATTGTCATTAGTTTTTATAAGTTTTAAATAATCAGGATAGAAGTCAATATGTGGCTTAAGGCCAATTTCTTTATTGAATAATATTAATTCATCTATATAGCGGAATAATATACTATGGCCAT
Source organism: Araneus ventricosus (assembly GCA_013235015.1). Classification (NCBI taxonomy): domain Eukaryota; kingdom Metazoa; phylum Arthropoda; class Arachnida; order Araneae; family Araneidae; genus Araneus; species Araneus ventricosus. The sequence goes on along the minus strand of BGPR01002233.1, from coordinate 929 downwards.
AATTATTCAAATCTTTCTCATAGTAGTGAAGATAAATATTTGCTAAACTATTACTAGCTGGGCCTCCTTGAGGTAATCCTTTAATTTGATGGAAAATCTTATTATCAAAAAAGATATAATTTTCTTTTAGAACAAGATTAATAAGATTTTTAAAATTATTAATGTTGATATCTTTTTTAAGATCATAATCTTTTTGTATATTTACTAGGGTATTAGTTAAATCTTCAATATCCATACTATTAAATAAATCCTGGAAGTCAAAAGTATGTACACTAGTTATTTCTACATCTTTAATTACATTTAATATCTCTACACTATTATTTATTATAATTGTATCTTTTTGCTTATTTAAGTGCCTGTATGTATTTTTGCAAGAGTTTGCCTGATTTCGTAATATAAATATTGCAGCTATTAGTAACACTTCTAAATTTAAGAGGACTCTTGTGAAATTTTGGTGTAAGAAAGATGTGAGTATAATCTTTTTTAATATAATTAATTCCCAATTTTTTGTGGAAGGCTTGAATTCTATTAGAAATTTCTCTTTCACCTAATTTTGTCTCTTTATAAATATCACTATTAATAATATGATCATTAAGTATTTTTTTGTAAAAATATTTACAAATTATATCAAAATTACTGGGCACTTTGTCTATATAGACTATTACAAAATCTGTTTGCAATTCTTTAATATGTTTTTTAATATCAGGATATCTATTAAAATCATTAGATTTAAAATTATAGTTAAAAAGATCTAATAATGTTTTATGTCTATATTCATTAAATGCCTCTAGAGACAGACTATATTTTATTGCCATATTTAATATGAATTTCTCAATATCTTTTTTAATTTGATTTTAAATAATTTCATTACTATTAGCTATAGCCATTCGATGCTTTGTACCTTTATTCATTAATTCTCTAAGTTTTTC
>BGPR01002232.1:91790-188732 GCA_013235015.1 Araneus ventricosus | reverse complement strand
CAAATACTTTGGTGCAGTTGCATGGCCTTATTGCTTCAATTATCAAATTTTTGAGCATCATCTTTCATTTTGTTAGACAAACGTTTTTAGTTTCTCAGACTTTAACAATTATAATTTATGAAATTAATCATGAACTAAGATGGATAAGGCTAATTATATTGCTCCTTGACCAAAAATTATCATACAATCATTTTTTTCATTTACTTTTCATCCATATAATCACTTTAATAGATCTTGAAAATGAAAAGACTGATAGATCATTTGAAATCCACTAGCTAAAGCCAAAGAAAACAAGAACAAAAGTTGAATCAAAAATTTAGACTGATTTTATAACAAATAAATGCTGAGTCTCCCTACTCAAGAAAGAATATTAATATAAAATTCTTAGTAATCCACCTCTCTTTACAGCTCTTCAGGTATTATAGTAGGAAAAAAATCTCCAAATATATATGTATTTTGCTTGAATTAAAATAAATTAACATATATCTTTGATATAATATAATTAATAAATACACTACTTTCATTCAGTCTCATAGAACAGACATAGTCTAACAGTATTATCTATTCATATTGGTCTTACATTTTACTTTTACTAAGTATACAAGAGAAGTGTATTGTCAATCAAAAAAATCGAACTCGAAATTTTGTACAGCAATCTTCACTTTTAGACCTCCTGAGTCCGTGCACACTCTTGGAATTATATCTGTGTGTCTGTGAACACGATAACTCAAAAACTATTAGATACGGGACTGAAATTTGGTATGTGATCTTGACATAATTTGTAGGTTTCTAATCAGCTTTTGGACAAAAATCCGTCTTAGAAGCCTGTCGTCTGTCTGTCCGCAGTCATTGAACATATATCAAAACTGAAGGACCTTAATTTTGGTACAGAGTTTTATCATCATGAATGGTCCGTATAAATTTGGGCCAAATCCAAAAGGTTGACTGTCTGCGTCTGTATACTTGTAGAAAAGAATCTTATCTCCACGCACATGCGTACTGAAGCAATCTTCAGCACGCGAAAGCTATGGGCAGAATTACGCCAGTTTTGTCCTTGAGCTGGTAAGAGCGGAAAATCTGTAATGTATCTACAATTTGATTCTTTACCTAGATATTTTCAATACTATAATGAAAACCTTCTGATAGTCATTGGATTCTGGGCAAGCAGAGTTCGAATTTTTTGCACACGCATGAGGAAAGCTGGCATCTTTGGGGAAGCATCGAGAAGTTTAGGGAACACTCCGCTGGTTATTAAATTGTCCTATGCAAGATTCTTCCAGTAATAACTTGCATCATTAACGATAATAAATTCTTATCCCTTTAAATTACCTGATAGTTCTTAACAGTAGTTCTTCATCGATTAGATCTATGAATTCTATTAACATTCTTCATTCATCTAACGTTCACCTCCGTGACTGATAGCATTATCTCACTAAAAGAGTTCTCCAGTATCAATACTGACGTCATTTCCTGTGAAAATAATTACGTTGAAAAAAATACATCAAACGTTAAATGATTAAATTAGCATAATTTAGACATTTATAAATATAAATAAGGATAAAGGTAATTCTTGTAAAGAAGTAAGTAGAAGGCAAGGTAAATTTAGTTCGAATCATCATTTTATATTTATTTTCGCACATAACAGCATAAAATTACTTATAGTTTCTTTCTATTTGGAATTTTGTTGTAATTAAGCTAATCACATGGAAGATCATAATTGTTACCATATTGTCGAATTTTGACATAAGGATTATTTGTATCCCATATTAGATTTTCATATATAAAGTATAAATAAAGAAGAGCCGCGGTGGCCTAGTAGTAAGGTCTCGACACTTGAGGCCAGGGTTAGGTTGAAACCCATTCCACCGAAGATCCGCGTATGGGGCCTGCTGCGCGATAAATTATGCAGGCAAACGCCCCCCCCCCGCCCACGCTGGAACCTGAGAGGGGGGCACGTCCTCGTCAGTGCCAGTTTCCAAATTGAGGTGTCAGAAACAGCCCTCGTGTTGCTTCCAAAACGGACGTTAACTAAACCTAAAGTATAAATTTCATCTCTCAAGTCATGTGAAATGTTTTGTAAAACATTAAAACACGTCCTCGCACAAATACACGGAATGATTAAATGACCCAATAAAAAGTTTGGCTTAAGAAGACTTGGAATTATTAGTAGTGATCATTATTATTACTTGAAATGGATAATTTCTGTTTTTTCAAAGTTTTGTACTACTAATAATTAGTAAAGTTTAAACAAATTCTTAAGAAGAGATATAATAGAAATAATAAAACATTTAAAATAGCAAAAATAGACTGATTACACAGATCTGCAATAAAAAAATTGTCTTAAAAATAATTAGTGTTTTTTTATAGTTTTGGGGATGCTAATTACTGGAAAAATAATTAAAAAATTCCATCACATACAGTTTTATCACAAATCACAGGTCTAATACGTACGAATTTTGTATATTTAAGAGCAACGTAAAATTATTTATATGAATTATTAAACATATTTAGATATATTAAATAATAATTTACTCTATATAAAGTCTATTTAAGGAAGAATAAACTATTATTTATTAAGATTTCCTTCTAAACTAGTAAACTGTATGTTAAACACTACAGTAAAGCCAGAGAAAAGTTAAAACCGGATCATTCGTTTGTTGGTACATGTCTGCCCTCCCCTTCCTTTTTCATCATTCTTCTTCCTGAAATTTTCCCGACTCCCTCATGAATGTCTTTTTTAGTTCAGTTCAGTATAGTTGTATATAATTCCGAACTTTGAGTAGAAGAGTATTTTATTTTTAATTCGTATTGCTGTTCAGAAAAATAGCTTCCAGAGCATCTGTTAATTTACCAGATTGTTTCTGCAATATCTGTGGTAACTATTCAGTAAAATAAACAAAGAAACATTTCAGATTTTGAGGGGAAAATGTACTTCGCTTATTTTGGCATTAAGATAAGAGATAAATGCAAGCCTTGGATCCCCCAAAAGTCTGTTCCATCTATGAAGGAAAAATTAAGGCAATGGTTTTAATGTAAAAAACAACCTTTTCGGTTTGGTATACCAATGCTTTGGAGAGAGTTTAAAAATCGTACTGATGATTTCTATTTTTGTATATGCAATGTGAAAGGTTTTAATCTAAAGAATAAAAAGATATTTTATCCTAACATCCCATCTTTCAGACACTCTGTCCCTCATGGATCCGGTATACACGTCCGTACCTCCAGATATATTATATAAAATTAGGCCTTATAAAACAATTTGTTAAGGTATTAGAGAGAGAGAGAGACCTCAAAATTCTTGAAACTAGTAGTAACTAAATTTCTTGGAAACTAAAGAGACTATAAAGCTACTGTAGAAGAAATGTTAGTAAATTTCCAGAAATTAGGGTGTAATATGAGGTCAAAAGTTCATTTTCCCCATTCGACCTGGACTGTTTCCCTGGAAATTTAGATATAGTCAGGAAAGATTACATAAAGGCTTAAAGGAAATGGAAAGGCGATATGAAAAGGAAGATGGAGCATCAATAAGTGACTGTAGCTGGACGTTGAAAAGCGACAATCCCCGGCAAATTCGACAGAAGAAAAACGGAAAAAGAAACTCTCAGAAAAAGAGAAAACGCTACTATAAGGATTTGTAACTTCTTTTATCATCTCATTTATCGTTTAAATCATTACATAGTGTTGGCTTCTCGATTGACATTCATAAGACTTCTTTTAAAACAAAACAACATTTATTAAGTACAACCATTACACTTCGTAACTGCATACAACGTAACTTCGTTCAATCGTACTGTACTCAACACTTCTCGTAATCGTCTCTCTCTCTAGACTATTTCTAAAAATCAAATTCAAAGTAGCGCAGCATCTTATTGTTGCCACTTACCTGATATCATACACTGATATACAATAATTATGTTTGAGTCATGCTTTTGTCAGGCATAATATGAAATACGCTTACATTAGCTAGAATGAAAATCTAAAATATGTGTTTAAGAGGCAATAAAATAGAAATAAAATGTCAAAATATTTTGATTTCAGTCATTTCCCCCAAAATCTGAAATAGTTTTGTGAAAAATCTTAAGCGATAGAAAAAAGGCGATTCCATTTTTGAAATCAGCACTTAAAATAATGTAAAAAAATTAGTTATCAAAACCAAAACAATTTTCAAAAAGTATTTTTTTTGCAGGCCTGTGTTATTAACTTTAGTAAAATGTTTGAAACAAATCGAAATATCTAATATCTGACGACCCAATATTTGATTACCGATGCATAACTTAAAGGTTGACTTAGCATTTAATTAGGTAGTTCAGTGAAATTTGCATAGCTAATGACAAAAACATTTTTCCTTCAGTCCAAGAAAATTAACTTATTGCAGCTTGGGAAGTCTGGAACGCCCACAGGCAAGAAATACTTTCTTAAGAAATCAAGAAAGTTTTAAATAAACACTATTTCTCTCTTGACTTCCTGTCTCTAATACTTAAACACATTTTGTCACTACCGATTTTTAGAAGAGAAATTTTATGTTATCGATAGGGATCTGACTAATTTTTTAGCTGAAATTTTGAATAATGTTTAAATGTCGAGCAGAGTCAGGTGGGATAATTGGGAATGGCGGCTACCCTGGTGAAGCTTTGCATGTGTTTTGCTCAAAACACTCTAGAAGAAGAGGAAAAACACTTTTCCACTTTTTGTAGCGTTATCTGGGAACGTTTATTAGCTTTAGTTGCGATTGCACTCAGAAAAAGTGAAATCGAAACTTACGTAAGTTTTATTGTTCATTCTCTACACTGGTTACATATAAGATAAGTTGCTAATTTATGTATTTCTTAGATCTTAGATCAGTGTAGAGAACAAACAATGAAACTTACGTAAGTTTCGATTTCACTTTTTCTGAGTACAATTGCAACTAAAGCTAATAAACGTTCCCAGATAAGATAACACTGCAAAAAGCGGGAAAGTGTTTTTCTTGTTCTTCTAGAGTGTTTTATCAAAGCACATGCTTTCCATACTGTTAAGATATAATGGTTAAGAAACTTCAATTTTCGTTTTTGGATTTTCTCCTGAGAAACGGGTTAGGATTCTCAATTAACTTTAACAATTTTCATCGAAGAGTAATTGAGAAAACTTTAAGGTAACAGAAACTATATTTTTATGTATTTGGAGGAATTGAATACATTATAGGAACTAATTTTAGATCTAGGAAAACTATAACTTTCTGTCCCGCTAATAATGTTTGTTGTTTATATCAAATTAACAATTGACACATTTTTTTAAATAAAAGGTCACCATGAGATACCTCCATACATATTACTTTTCACGTATGACAGTTGTTTGTTAATAATGATTTGAAGCCGTTTGACGTCAAGTATGGAAGAAAACAAGGAAACTGATGACGAGGAAGAAGGAATCATGATATTGATGGAGGAATCTGAAGATGACGATTTTGACTCTTTTCAACAATAAATGGAGAATGCGGAGATAAAGGAAGTTAATTATCTCAAATTATCCACGTCTGATTTTTCAACAAATATGTCGATATATAAAAATTTTGGTCAATAACGTAGGAGATGCCAGAATGAAAACCCATTACTCGTACGTTTTCAAGTTTGATGGAGTTGACGGTGGTTAACAGGATGTGACAGGTTTGAAGAGCACCAGCTTGTTTAAATCAGAATTTCTTTTTTAGGGAATGATCAGTTTGCGATTCCCGAGAGTCTGATAAGCTATACTCTCTGATCCTATCGTTGAAACAGAAGGTTGGGAAGAAATGTTTGCTTTTTTAGGTAGTATGAATGATAAAGAAATAGTAGGTGAAATTTCTACTTGAAGTAGAAACTGTACCTTCTATTACTAAATTGAACTACTAATTTTTATGTGTCTAAATATTTTCTAAGTCTTAAATATTTTCTCCTCCTCTGTCATAATATTCAGTCATTTCTGCTTTTATAAAGGTTCGCTTCTTATCTTTTTCCAATGAAACTGGAGCTAAACTGATTATAAATTTCTCCAAATTGACGATTTACGAATGCATTGAATTGCAGAACATGATTATGCATTCGAAAAAATATAGGCATTTTTCTATCTCTTACCATCACTTTAAATTGAAAAAACTGACAACGTTTGCAAAATTCTTTCCAAATTACCCCAACTGACCCCACTTTTGTAAAGTAATTTTTAGGTATCGATGCCATGACAATCGATTCCTAGTCAAACAGAAAAAAAATGCATTCGGAATCTTGTCGACTTCGTGACTGAAGGATTGTGGGTTCAGAGGTATACGGGCCTGGGTCACATTAAATCCGTTCAAGGTCAATCGTCCTCTCATTAATGTGGAGCTGAAGTTTGGATAGGGAGTGCCGGTTCATCGTAAGATTCGTGACGTACTCGTCATCTGACCTCGGTTCAATATTACGAGGCTCATCCTCAAACGACCCACATGTAGCTTATAAACGGAACCTTAATATAATGGAACTAAACTAAAAAAAATACCTTCTCGCCTTCTTTATCTTTTTTAAACAAACAATATATGTCGAAATTATAAAACGAACCGAAATTTCAGTGAGAAGATCGTAAGGTTTATATGGCATATCTCATTATTTCATTTAGGAAAAAATTATATCAAAAGTTTCAGAGTTTAAGTATTAAACATTGAGAAATATTGGAATGAAAGGAAATCCGATTGGAAATTCCGGTACGATAAATTTAAAGCCGATCGATTTACTGAAAAGTGGTAGGAAATGTCCTGATGTATTGAGAATCACATGAATTTTTTTGTTGGCCATGATGAATCTGTGGCTATTCCCCACCTTTCAAGAAGCTGCGGCATAAAAGAAAATGAATGTTCTGTCGACTTTCTCGTTAAATATAAGCATTATTTCTTTTCCATATAAGAGTACTTTTAAAATCTATGGTTCAAAATTATTGTTTTGACGCGTCTTACAGCCAAAAGTTCTTCATTGGCATCAATCAAAATCCTGTAAAAGTATCCAAAATTCACTTTTCCACTGATGTTTAGTCAATGTTTTAGCTTGATGATGTACTTGTTTCTGGTGCTTGTGCCTGCTGCTTGAACAATGCTTTTGATGCTTGTATTTTTTAGATATTGTCACATAAAGAAACGGTATTTAAGTCATCTTGAAATTTAAAAAATATCTGTTCAATGATTCTGCTTTGACTGAGGAATTAATTTTCACTGATTCCCACAAATTAAAAGAAAATAGAGATTAAGTATGATAAATCGCTCTTACAACAAATGTAATTTATATTTATAGTACTAGCAAAGTACCCGGCGCTGCCCAGCCTTATTCAGGTCAGAATCTTCTGGTAAACATCATGGAATATTCAGCACATGCTTATCATGATGTAATAAGCAATAGAATAGCTGTTCACTTTTTTCTGAGTATTTTGCAAGTTTGTAGCAGTTTTCATTATAATGCTTTTCAAATATTGATGGAAAAAGGCTATTTAACTTTTTTTCTTTGACAGGAGAATTCTGGAAATGAAAATGATACTAAGTTTTGCACATAATCCATCATAGAATGTTAGGGATATGAAATAACTAGCAGAGTACCCGGCTTTTTCCGGTCTTATTTAGGTCAAAATCTTTTGGAAGAAAAGAAACCAAACAATATTTTATAAATAACATAATGTTTATTAATATTACTTTTTGCGGAAATATTTCTCAAACTTTTTATGAAATAATTCATAAATTAATAGAGCAAAAAGTTTCTTTCATCCATCTTAAATCATAATATAGAGTATTACATTTATTTCTTGCATTGGTAGCCAATTTTGGGGGGATTCGTATCATTTCAGGAACCCAGGACATAAAACTTTCTGCTAATTGGCCCATTTGATATATGTCTTCCTATGACTCACCTTCACCTAGCACAGAAGAGTGCGAGATGTGGGAGTCAGTTTTCAACTAATATTACATACATACTCTTACTAACATGGAAAGTCGCTTTCCAGCAATGTTAGTCTGGTAGTTGGGAAGAGAGTTTTACAAGGTTAAGCATGGAGTGACGGAAAGCGCCTGTTCCGGGATCCCTGACTTGGCGACGAACTTGGCGACCATTTTGGCGACTTGGCGAAAAATTTGGCGACAAATAGATGATTCCAGAAAATGCAACCCTTTTCTCGATATTTCTATTAGGAAAGGGAATACACTTGAATATACGAGAAAACTTCTTGTGACGTCACGGCCTGTCGGAGAGAGTATATAAGGACGGCGCCTGGATCATAAGAGCAGTGTTGATCCATTGGGAACGACTTGGAGTTTCTTCTGCACTACGAGCTAGGAAGCTGGTGAGCTGAGCGCTATTGAAAGCACTGTTATTGTCGTTATTAGTTATTTGCTGACTGTTTGTGTTGCTAAATATCAAAGTGCTGAACTGTTATTACCTGTGAATTGTTGTCTGTTTACATTGCTAATATGTGTAAGAACTATTGTTTCCTGTGCCTGTGCTACGTGTTTTCCTGCATATTTGTAAATAAACCTTCATTCTTCATTATCCTGCGTGTTGGACTGTTTACACCATACACCCACAAAAAGACTTTTACAACAATACGTTGAGTTTTATATATATAGATTTAACGAGGTAATAACGCATGAGTAAGTAAATGCAACATCTAAAAATGTGTAAGTAAATGCAATATCTGAAAATGTATTAATATTTTCATGAAATATAAATATTACATGATAGAAATATGACCATTTGATGGTTACTATCCAAGACTACTGAGCGTAATGGTGTATATCGCTTGAAAAGACCATTAGACGGATATAATGCAAAATTTGAATCACATACGCAAATTTGATCTAGGGACGATATGTTAAGTTTCAGACTTGCTTAAAGTTTATGAGTTACTGTGTTGAGATACAGTTAGTCAGACGGATTCACAGACAAATAAAAAGAAAATAAAAACTTTTAAAAACTTGGGAATGTTTAACACGAAGAATTCATTTACTGTTCGCAGTAGAAATCTTTGATGACAGTAACAGTTTCTCTATGTATGCTTCGGATACGAGAAAGTAAAACATAGTAATGAAACAAAAAAAATGTAAAAAAAAATAATACAAGCAGACTACAGAAATTCCAATAAATTATCTTTATTTAATCTACATATTCAAAAATATAAGCGAAATTATTTATTACCATTTCCCTAAATTTCGCTGCTAAAATTAGAAATCCTTCCTCTTCGATAGGTTTTTCCGACGAAGTTTGCTATTAGAAATTCCCTTTTTCCTTCAAGCTATGAAATGGAATCTAGAATTCGATACACCGTACTGTATTAGTTTAGATGCATATTCCAGCTATGAATTGAATGATTAATGAGTAAAACTCATTAAATCATTCATTTTAGCGCTGCATTATCATGTGTTTGTGAAAAAGAAATGAGAAAAATACTGTTTTGCAAACAAATAAAGCAATAATTTATTATTTCATTAATAAAATATCTTTTTAATAATAATGACTTGATGGACATGTTTAATTTAGTAGAAAAGTTAATTAATCTTGCTGTAATAATAGATACTGCTGAATACATAAATGTATCCACTTTTTGTGTTTCTTTTGCTTGTTTCTGAGATCATAACATTTCATGCAGCTTATCTTTCTAGCTTTACAAAGATCTCTTTGTTGCTTCTTAATGCGTATAGCAATAAATGTTTATTAAAACGACGCATAGATATTAATTAAAGAATTATTATTTACGATATTTTCTCTGCTAACTATGCTATTTTATTCATGCCTTCATTTGACCCGGATGTAATTTACTGTCATGCTTTAAAAAAATTTCATTTGAATGCTAATTAAACAGTACGATAAAACAGTTTTCTGACAGATGGTAACAAAAATGCACTATCCATTTATTGCCATGCTAGTGTCACTATAAAACACGTTATTAAAGCATGTTTTCAATGGAATGATCAGTTAGTAATATAATTTATAAATTTACGTTTGGGAAAGGGAACATTTTCAGCATTTTGATGAGTTACCTTGACAACCACTTGACGGGTTTCAATCATCTATTTTTACGTTATTTTTCTAAATCTCGTTTTCAACTCTTTGGTTTCCGTACGTATACAAACACATTTTCTTTTAAATATGTGTAGCAGATGCTTGTTTTTTTATCGCTTAGTGAGAATTCAACTTACTCGATTTTGAATGATTCCTCATAATATTTGACGTACCACTTTTACAGACCAACTGTTTGCTTTCATTTTGTACTGAAAGTTTTAAACTATATGCCGAAAACTCTGTTATTACGACATGAATTTAAGGTAACTGAATAGTTATGAAATGTCAAACTGAAAAAGTTCCGTTCCTTAATATATTTCCGTTTCTTAACTTAAATTTATTGAAAGAGAACGTATCAAAAGCATCATACTGACATCGAGCGAAAATGTTTCGAAATCAGTCGAGTTGATTTCAATTCTGAGTTATTTCAGAGAGCTATTTGAAGGATTTCCTATACTCCTCCAGAAATTCCAATTAAAATGATTTACAAAATTTTCAAAGAAATCGTGTGAGACATCTAAATTTAAATGGAGGATTGAATTAAAATTTAAATCTGAATTTCAATATAAAATAGGAAAAATCGTAGATTTCCTGAATTTTTCACGTGTGGTTGGTAAAAATTTTATTCAAGTCGCAGTTTCAGGGTTGGATGAACGAAGAAAGTAGTAGGTATGAGGCTGATTATTTTCAAGTGGAAAATTTTGTTGAGGAGATGAAGTTTATTGTAAAATATTATAACTGCTTAGAAGAAGAACAGAAAATTCGTTTGGGGAATCAGGTTTTAATCCCAAAAGTACACTTACGAATATGAGACGCACTCCGTTCGACATTTTTTCAAATAAATTGTTTCTTTTTAGAGCTTTCTTTAAATCTTATATCAAACTGATTTTATTTGAAATTTCTATCTTTAACATCCATTCTTCATGAAGAACTCATTCAATCATTAGTTTTAAATATTTTTGAAACTCTTTAAAGTTTTATATTTCGAGTGTATCAAAAACATTTCATTGTAAGACCGTTTCAATTATTTTAGTACACATCTAAGTAATAGTATTCTTGCATTCGGAGAATCGTTACTGAATTTATGTATATTTGAGGGCCGCATATCTTTAATTATCAAGTCGAAGTCACATTGTTTGAATTTTTTGGACTATAAGTAGATTCTTTATGAAGACTCATTAAACCTTTATTCTGAATGTTTTTTCAGAGTCTTTCAAATTTTACATTTTAAAAGCTTCGTACCTCTACAAGTGTTGAACATGTGGCAGTATCGAATATCAGAATTTATTATTCCATATTTGTTTCTTGTTTCCGCGTGTTTAATTATTGAAGTTCATGAAATTATTTTTATTTTGAGAATTAGTTCTTTAAATTCCCAGGAAAAAATGACCTGAAGTATTGATTATAAAACAGATAACATTGGTTTGATTCCTTTTCTTTTGTCACTGGTTTTTTAAAGCATTTATTTGAATTAACTGAATTTATAATCTTTTCTAAGAAAAGTGGAAGTATTCGCTCCTTTCCCACTTCATTAAATTTATAAATTGTTTCTTTTGAAATATTTTGTCGCCTTTGATTTTCGTCAAATTTTACATCATTGGATTTCATTTATAAGTTATAAATTATTACAGATATACTTTTCAAATTATACCTTACAGTTAACATTTCTGCTTCCGAGATGAAAATATTTATCTATGTCTAAAAGGTGAGCTTTACCAAAGCGTCTGCCTAATTTGAAGTAAGAAATTGTTGATCCATAATTTCTATAATTAATTAATATATGAATTTTCATCGCAATGAATTGAAAATTAATGTCTGATGAAAATTGGTTTTATATCTTATAAATACGATGCATATAAATATAAAATTAGCCGTGAAATATATACCCAAAAACTGACTTTTTTATCCTCTAAAATTAAATATCCATTAAAGTTTTATGTTATAATTACCTCTGGAAAAATAAATATATATAAATATATAATACCTCTTATAAATTACCTTATATATAAATATATAATTACCTCTGGAAATTTCCTGATAATCATCAAAAATTAATAGACTTTATTAAGGAAAAAAAGCCCCTCATCCCTATGATTCCCTCTGGAGTCACTGAAAAAAATAATCACTTGAAAATGGCAGGAAAAAAAGCACATCGCATGTAGAATGATGATTCTTATTTCTCCTTTATCACCATAACTTTGAATTCTTAAACAGGTGTTTACGAGTAAATCTCCCACAAGTTTTGTTCCCAACATATTTCTCTCTTTTAAAGACAGTGTGAATCAGAGTTAAACCCCACTAGACAAACAAAGAAATGAGACGCAGTGAAAACTTCTTGTTTAAAAGATTTCCTGTGGGATTTGAAGAAAAGCAGTTTCAACCGAAAATTGCGTCCATCTCTTAAATTTCTGCGTCTTAGATCTCTAAGAGAGGCGGAGCCTACTGAAAGGTGTATTATGACTGAAAGATTGTGATTGGCTGCGGTGCCTTGATGGTTGTAAATGTGAACATTTTTTTTCATTAGCGACTGCTTAACCAATGTGTAGTTTTTGTGCTTACTCATGAGCTGTTGAAATCTGAAGAGGATGTTTAGTATTTAAAATAAATGGGATTTCTCTTTAATTTGAGACTGCTTATTCTACTTGTTTTTCTTTTCTCTTAATTTATTTGTGCGCTTTTCGTTTGAATCACAGAATAGTTATAATTATTTATTAATTATAATTAATATTTCAATGGACAAGGAACGAGATATATTTCAAAAAAATATTTGTGTGTTGAAAGGCTTCATTTATTTCATCTTAATAATTTTGTTCTTTATTTATGGAACCAAAACTGTTAAAAATGATACTGTTAACTAAGTGATACTGAATGAAGAATATTTTCTTATTGCTTTAAAATGCATTTTAAGTAAACAAATAAGGCTTCAAAATTATCTTTTAGGATCATCCGAAATTATAATCAACATAAATAAAAGTAACTGAAATCTGCGCATCTTGCGCAAGCATAGGCGACGAAACGAACCATCGGTTCTCTGGTTTCAGTGCGAAAGATTCTGGCCTGAAGTATTGGGAAATCGTAAGCACTGGAACGAACTTTTCATTGTTTGATTTAAACGCAAATGATTCTCGTTTGAAGCAAAGAAAAATGACAATGAAATAGGGATTTTCTTGTTCTTATCATTGTATTTTCCTCTGTTGATCACTTAACTGATTTTCATAACCCTACGTTCTTTAATTCGAAGTTTTTGAACTAATAAGTAACTTTTTGAGTAGAATTCATCCAAACAGTTATGAATACCTTTTTGCTGCATTTCTGGAAAGAAAGAACTAGAGATAGTGGCTCATTTCCCAAAATATCTTCTAATAATTGAAATTGACATTATATTATTATTTCTTAATCGATTGTGTCATTGATGAGATCCATGTTTTTTAATAAAATTATTTGGTCGAATATACTTTTGAGTTATATTTTATACTAGCATTTCGCCCACGGCGTTTCCCGTGGAATAAAGACTTCGACAATATATGGGAAAAAATGACCAGAATAACACGAAAAAGTTTTGAAAACAAAATCAGAACAAAAGATACACATTATTGATTTTCCCGCTTATTTTTCCTCTCGACCAGTGGCGGACTGGCCAGGTTGCCAGCTTGCCCGATGGCAAGTGGGCCCCCCTTAAACATAATCCAATACGGGCCCCTAGAATATGTATGTGTGAAACAGAGAAAGGGAAGAACTTTTTTCCTAGAGAAATTCTCCTGCAAACAAACACAATAGCAAGTAGTTTTATGTTCTTCACACAACCTCTTTTGTGCCAGGCTGGGACGCACTGACCACTCACATCACCCCAGCAAGAAGGAAGAGATGCCCCCTCTGTGCAAGAAGGGTGAGGTCTCGGGAGGTTGTGAAAAAACATGCATTTTTTTGTTTGTGCATTTTACGGTCGTAAAACTGATGGACAAGCCAACTAAGAAAATCGTCTTTTCCGGGCCGTACAATGGGCTGTGGTGTTGATCCTGCAATTTGACCAAATGGCATCTATGAAATTTGGACCCCCGCTCTTTCTTTTATCTATGTGTATGGGTTAATCTTATTTGTTCAAGTCTACAACGTTGTAAAAAAGTTGAAAGGGCCTCAATTCTATAGGATAGATTTCGGTGTTTCTTTTGTGACAAATAATTTGGGAGGAGACGTATTCCTGTTCTCAGTCAGCAGAGTGAGAGAGAGAGAGAGTAGGACATGCATATCTTACAAAAGGAGAAAAAACCTTTGAGAGGTGATATCATTTTTTTCTATTTTTACATTGCTTTTGTAATATTAAATATTAACCGCCTTCTATGACCAGCTGAAACCTTTGCATTATTAACTGTATTGATTTAATTATGTCACCCAAATTTGTTTAACATATTTAATTAAACATATTTACTTCTTGGTCAGCTGAAGTTATTCATTGTTACAAAAGTCCAAGAAATGAATTATTTAAAAAATTTAAATCAATGGACTGGGAATGTATTAATATTGAACTAAATTCTGATACAGAATGTGCTGCATCTAATGAAATTAATGACTTAGATGCTTACATTTAAGAGATAAAAAAAGTCCAAAAATCGTGAGATTCAATGAAGAATTTTTTTAGGTAAAGCATAATTTTTAGGTAAAGTATAATTGTAATTTAAATTACAATTATTACACTCAATTATCTTAATATTATAGAGTAAATATTTAATCTAATTAAACACAAAATGAATAACATAATCTCTAGGGTAACGAATGATCTAATGATATTAGTGAATTTTCACAGCTAAAGCTAAAGAACAGATTAAGACACTCATTGTCTGAAGAGAACTTTGAATTATCTCTATGTTGGTATCTATTGGAAAGGAATTGTTATATGATTTGCAATCTAGTAAACTCAAACTCTTACTGACTTGTATTTAATGTAGTGGATCGCATGAAACACAGTTCTGTACTTTTGAGTTGTTAATCTTTTGAAGTAAGAAGTATTCTTTAAAATTATTGAAATTGGTAAATGGTTAGTTCTATAATTTCAATTTGGTTAAAAAACTCTCAAAATAACAATGCTGTTCCAAAATTACAGTAAAGTATCCACCAAAATTATTTAAAAATCAATCATAAATTTGTTTTTGTATTTGGCATTTGTTACTTCCAATAATATGTACAATACATGTACACTATAATTAGTAATTTGACGAGCGAAGTGAGGTCCTGTTTTCACCCGTCCGTTCGTCATTTCGTCTTTTTTTTTTTTGTCACACAGTCACGACCAAATGCGTTGTTTGGTTTTCTTTGAATTTGGCAAGAATGTTCTTTTATATCGGCGAAAACGACTTATGTATAAAGATTTTTATTTTTTTTTTATTTCGTTTCAAGATAGTGGGCGCTTTAACGGTTCCGTTTCATGTAATGTTTTTTTTTTTCCAACGATTGTAGACGAACGAAACTCCGTTCCCAATGCTTCCAAAGATACCTCTAATAATAAAAAGTTACATTTAATTCTAATTTGGCTAATATTGCTAAAATCAGGCATTTAATTGTAATTTCAATAATACTAATAAAATTAGACACTTTTGTAAATAATTTGAATTCAGAAAATAAATGGCTAAACTTTTGAAGACTGAAATGAAGAGCAGATTTTTTTGGAGGGGAGAGGTCTACTGTTCACAGATCTACTAATTTATATAATAGATTTTTAGATAAGGAATATATCATATACAATTATTGATTTTAATTTATTATATTTTAACTAAATAAAATTTAAATATATATATTTATAGAAAAATGAAACCAATTTTGATATGAGTAGGTCCCCATCGACTGCTGGCAACCGCTATTTACAGACCCAGTCCGCCACTGCTCTCGACAATGACGCGAATGTAATAACGTCACCGGAAGGAATCGGATTGTAGAAATTCATGCTGAGCATGAAAGACTATTACGTCACATCATGCGAGGAAGCAACAATGCATTCTGGGATCGTCCGGAGAAACTCTCGCTGTCAAATCATGGTAGCAAAAAACTGTTTGAGCTGATCAGGGAAAAATTAATTTAAAAAGGACGGAATAAGATATTTTAACTGTTCTTGTTTTAAATCCGACAGAAACGATCCAATTATAAGCTGAAAAAAAAAATAAAATTATAGAGTTGTTACCCTGGTAGCACTACATGTTGTCCGATATTGTACAATATTGTTCTATATTATACAATATTGCGAATATTGTTCAATATCGTACAATATCTCTGTGCTACTAGGGTAGAACGTCAGATGCGAGAATTTGAAGATATCCTTATCAAAAAATACCATAAAAGTGATTATTATTTAAAAATTTCTCAAATTTCAGTAAATTATGTTGGAAATTCAAAACAAACTTCATTAGAAAGAAAATTGTTTGTTCTATCCGATAGTGCATTGATTGTTTTTCAATAATCATTGAAAAAGATACTACAGCCGTAAACGTGCTAAAAATAACCCAACATAATGCAAAACATTAAAAAAATTTCTAGATTAAATTTTAAAATTCTGGCTTCGGGGTGCATTGAGTCACCATTACGTCTACCTGTGTGCAAATTTACATGGCTGTAAGTGCGATAGATTCGTCTGGACATCGCACATACACAGGCAAACATGGCCTTTTATAAGTATAGATATTTTAACTGTATTATTAGGTAATTATTTTTTCTTTAAATTTCATACGTACATTTGTGACTTCTATTTCGTTCCGATAGAAATTATATCGTATGATGATTTCAGGAAAAAAAACTATTTTTGTACGATGCGTTTTTAAGTGCATACTCTGACTGCCAAAAAAAAAATCAATTAAGTATTCAATGAAACCTCAGGATTAACCTATAAGGTATTCATTCTGATGATCAGATATTGTTTATTCATTAAATAGTTAATATTCTATCTTAAGCAAGAATTTTATTTCAAATAACCTTATGTATCTGTAGTCTTATTTATCGAACTCACATTTACGAAAGTCAACCGCTGGCATTTTTGAATCTAATAATAGAATCTACATGTTTTTACCAAAAAAAACTGTTCTATGGGAAAAGGACGATACAAAATTCTGGAAAGGCTATAAAAGATTGCCCTGAATCTTTTGGAAAAAGATCTTTTGTCCTTGGTTACGTTTGTTGTTGTTGAGGGACTTAGTTTGAATGTCATCCTTTCACATGTTATCCTTTATTTGACTGCTGGAGCGAAGAAGGTAGAATCATGCTTCACCGCAAGCTTCAATCGATGTTCGGAAATACATGCTTCAAAGAAGTTTTCTGTATAAAGAAATTTCACGGAAATGTTGAAAAGGTGATATCTAAGTCGTTCTTATCAAAATATAACTCGAAAACTTCATTTCACTCATATGAAACTTTCTAAACACTGAAAATCCATTTTTCTTATATTTTCTAATAATAGAAGCGAAGATGTTTAGTGTTTGAGTTTGTTAGCGATATGCAGGGTAGACTGTTTTCCCTAGAGTTACCAATTTGGAACAAATATGCTTTCAAAAATGTGCTCCTCAGAGAGTTTTTGAAATTTAAATTAAAATTAAGCGAAATTTTGATGGTTTTTGACGATTACTTTAAAAATATTATCGTGCAAAATGATTTTACATTTTTAATTATACCAGTTTAGTTGCTGTAAAGTTCCCCACTTGAATAATTTTTTAAATACATATTTAAAGTATATTTTACAACAGCATTTTTCATTGCTGTAATAAAATTCAAATCCTTTTCTTGTCAATACAAATATTTTATCCTGAGTTGTTTCTTTATTTGTTGATACTCTTCGTATGAAGATTTGGCTTATTTTTGCATATTGAGAAAAATGTTTTGTTAAGCTCGGTTCTGTTAAAATTTTTAAATTTTTTTTTTTTAGTTTTGAGGTGACTACAGTCAAAGCTTAACTACAGAAATAAGCAACGAGGCAATTTTTCTTATATTTCTTTCATTTTCAAACACTGCTGTTCTTTCCTGCAAAAAAATTTAATACATAAAGATATATTATCGCCCTTTCAGCTTGAAGATTTGTTTTCTTATTGTAGTGTACTGAATTTTATTTTTCAGTAAACAAAGCACATCAAGGATATTATGTAAATTAGAAAACAGAATCGATAGTAGACACAAAAAGAATTTCGATGCTGAATGATTCTACTTACTCTTATTCTTAATTTTTATGAACATGTTCCAATTCAGCAAGCATGTTATTGGGTTTGTTGAAGTTGAATCATTTTCCGTTTCAGATTTAAGTGATTGATAGTCTTTTTTGATAGTCTTGCTAAAGAAGGTACTGCCATGCCTCAGGCCTATGTAGAACCCTTGACCTACCTTGAGTTATACTCAAGAAGAAAGGCCATTGTTAACATTTCTTGGAGGCATCCACCAGCTCATTCATGGTATCGTAGTGAAGGCCCGGGTGCTGCTATACGTTTTAAGGGGGTTAGGACAGACCAAACAGCTTTGGCTCGCTTATCATCCGGTCACTTAAAAACCTCAGATTCTCTCGCGTTGATAAGAAGTTCAATATCTGCACAAAGTGCAACATGATTGAGGCCACTCCGCAACATCTACTTGACTGTATTGCCTTGGTGTATGATGACCTGCTTAAGCGACCGGATTTTGTGTTGGAGGTGATGAAGGCGAACGATCTCATGGATCTGATCTGATTCAGATCAGAAGGATTAGAGAGAAGAAGAAGATTTAAGTTCAAACTTTAGATCAGAAGACAGAGAGAATTCGGAATGTGCAAAGCACAATGAACCGAACAGGTGTAAAACTTCTAGAATAGTCGGTGTTAAAATCCCATTAAAATTTTAATCTTAAAAATACTTTTCTGAGGAAATCATTAATTTTAAGTCACGCATTTGCAATTAAATTGAAAATTTTCCAACCAGTATTCCTGGGAAATCAGCTGGTCAGCAAACGCGCCTAGTTATCCATAAAACAAATAAAAAATTCATATTATCTTGTTAGTTACAGATAACTTTATCCTCCGCTGGAAGGGATGAGTAGTAGATGTGATGTTAGCCCCTTCAGACCTGGTGTCCTGTATACCGGACATTAACTTTGAATTGCTCCTATTAATTCAATAATTGACGAAACTATACGCTGTTTTCTTTATTTGATTCTCGATTTTCTTATCAATATAATCATTGCAAGAATTTTTCGTTTCTGGCATGGAATCGTTTCATTTTTTAGTTTAAAAAAAGAACTGAGAAAATCATCGTTCTTCCCAAAATGGAGCTCGGTGGTAAATTTTGTTTTATGGATTAGTGAAATTTGCGTGATTTTGAGTCTTTTTACTTTCTCGTATACGAAGTATACAAAGAGAAAGTATTGCAATCGTCAAAAAATTCGAACTCGAGATTTTGACGAATCTCCACGTTTTAGACCTCCCTGATTCCGAAAAACACAATTTTGGAATTATGTCTGTCTGTGTGTGTGTCTGTATGTGTGTCTGTGTGTGTGTCTGTGAACACGATAACTCGAAAACTATTAGAGCTACGGGGATGAAATTTGGTATGTGGTCTTTAAACATAATTTGTAGGTTTCTGTCAAATTTTGGACAAAATCCGTCAACGGGAAGTCTGTCTGTCTGTATGTTCGAGGTCATGCGAACGCTATAACTCAAAAACTTGAAAAGCCAGATGGATAAAATTTTATACACAGTTTTATCGTCATGAATGTAGGTCCGTATAAAGTTTTGGGCCAAATCCGTCAAAGGGTTGACTGTCTGTCGGTCTGTATAATCGCATACTTGTTCAGTTTTGAAACTAACTCCCTGCGCATGCCTACTAGTGGCAATGCCCGTGCAAGGAAGGGACGCTCCGAAACTTGGCAGTTTGCCAAAAACCAATTTCGGAGTGATTTTGTAAGGAAGCAACCATTTAGGGAGTCTCGCCAGGTCCTGTTGCGCAAAAGAATGAGCAGAGGATTTGAATTTGTTTTGATCCTTCAAACCACGCGTGGTTCCAACTTTGGTTTACTTGCGACGGAAGTTTATTTGACGTCTTTTATTATTCTAGTTTTCTCTACATGTGTTAGGAGTATACGAGAAAGTTTAGGGGAGACCACTCCCGCTGGTTTCATTTGAAATATCCGGTATTATCCCGATGCCGGGCATGGGGTAACGTCTTTAATTTTTCATCTACAGGCTTGAAATTTCATTTATGCTTTTTATCTTTGTTGTAGTATACAGAACGCCGCCCCATGTGTCCGTACCTGATGCCATTACGAGTAGTAGTATAAAGTGTGCCAAAGGAAAAAAAAAATTCTAACTCCATTATTTCTTAATTCCGAATGAAGGGTTTAGCTATGGAAGAGATTATCAGACGCTACATCGTTTACGAGGTGCATTCCGCATCGCAAAATTTCAGCAAGCCAATTCCAGATTACCTGTAATATACTCAGGTCATTAAAAATGAATTAAATACAATTGCGGAACTTTTGGAGTTGATTGGTTTATATCATACCAAGCGGAATTATTCGTGAAGGCATTTCCTAGAAGATAACAGGATACATATTCTGAAGTGCTTTTATGTCATTATTATTTATGCGTCATAAGGTTAAATGTATTTCAAAAAATTGTTAGTAGTGGGACCATACTAATTGTTATGAAATAAATCATAACATTTTATTGCTATGTTAGTCCAGCTCAGCGTTTCGAGCAGTAGATCGAAATGTAGTTATTGTTGGTAGGCAGTGGCTGCTCGTCAGCTCAGAAACAAGCACTGCTGCAAAAGTTGTATAGACCTAAGTTGTATTTATTTTTGTGCAGATTATTTTGATATTGAATGATGTTATACTAAAAATTGATAGTTTTTGAGTTATCAGCAACCCCCTGGGGGCGGGGGATTTTCAAGTTTTTTGGATATAACTAAAATTCTATCAAAAATTATTGGTGGAAAAAAACCTCAGATTCGCAATCAGCACCTGAAAAACATAAGGAAGCAAAAAATTACAACTCCCCCAGAAGTGGATAAAAAAACTACTTAACGACAGAACTACTGAGAAAAAGCGAAAAAAAAAAGCCAAATGTGAAAGTAGCACCAAGCGAGAGCTGGGAAAAATGCAGCTCAAATGAATGCAATTTCGAGCGGAGAAAGGGTTGCTTTTCTCCCTCTTCGCTTTGCTTATTGCATTAATTTCGGATCCTCAGGAACGGAAAAACTTGCTGCAGGTCTGGTCTGTCTCTCTCTCTCTCAATTCTTGATTTATTTTCCGTCTTCCTTTTCCGTTTTTTTATTACTTTTTTGCCATTTTCGTTGATCACTGAATTCTCAAAGAGCAAAAGTAAGCCAACTAGAATAAAAACGAAAATACAATCTTTTAAAATAATTTCAGGAGGGGATTGTAGCTCTTCAGCTCTTATGGACGAGCTGCCACTGATGGTATGACTTCTAGTTTTGGCATTATTTTGGGTAGATGATAAACATTTCGTGTATTTTATTGCCGCAATAATTTAGAAAGGAGACTTATCGAAAAGAATATTATACATGTTTTTTTGATAAATGGATGACAAACTGCAATATATATTTATGAAGCCAATATTTAAGTCACAGAATATGCTGACTGAAAAAAAATGAAATTAAAAAAAAAAAACTAATGCATGTAGAAAGTTTGAATTTGTTTCGATTATTATTATTCTGGGCTTGGAGAATACGACTCTTTTATTTTAGTATTCCTCGAGTCGCTTCTTCAAGGAAAGACATTAAAAAACAAGTCACAAGCATTTTTACCTCTTCAACTTCCCCTAATTGCTTTCAATACCGATCCAGCAAACATGGCAATCCTTTTTATAGTTTGACACGTTTAATAGCTGAAAGCCTTAAAAACTTCAGTGATCGCTTGATCATTTGGCAAGTGCGAATTTGTGCCAGAATCCTGAGCTGTCAATGACTTTCCGGAACACTTTATTTCCCAAATCGCTTTGTCCCGAATGCATCGCCTGTCTGTGCAGTTAGTTATCTGGGTGTCGAATGGGATTTAATCATCTCTTGTATGTTTTATCCTTTTGAATTAACATTTCATGAATCAAAAAGGGACATTTACTGTGTCAATGGACATTTTGTGAACTTCAAATATGAATTATAATTTAACATGAATAAAATAATCTTTTCGTTTACTTGAAATTTTTATGATTATTCTTAAACGATGTTTCAAAATATCCAGAAAAATATGTTACGCTTATGTTATCATTTGCGTTAAAAGCAATGATACACGCTTTCTATAAATGCATTTTTAAAGCTTATGGATTAAATGCTTATTATGCTTAGTAAGATGATTATTAATGAACTTTGAATATTTACAGTTTCTCTGCGAACTGTATTAAGTTTACTGTGTGATGTTTTCCCTTCCCGCGAGCACCGTTCCCACGAGAAAGAGAGTCCAGTTCCTTTCATGTCAGCCGCAGACCACAGGACAGCTGCACCTGGTGGTCGTTAAAGAGATGTTCGCAAGAGTAATAGCTTCACGCAGAAAAGCGACCACAATGCACAGGAATCAATACATGTCAGAGAGCGCATATGGGGTCGACTTTGAGGAGATTAGCGGCATTCTTTCATGTCACACCTGTATAGCCTCGGTGGTGGCAAAACCCAAGAACCTTCCCCACGATTGTATTTGACCACTGGGAACATGGAAGGTTAGTCGTTGGTCACCCGGGAGTACGATTAGCCAATAGAGTGGAAGAAAGGCGGACCTCCACCCCTTGAGGTAGCGGTGAAAACAGAATGCTGAATGGAGAACGAGGAGGGCGGTGAAGAACCGTTTAGGAGGCTCGAACTTGGTTTCAGACTCCGGAGCGCCTAAAAAGAGCTGTGTGATCAGCTCGGATTTAAAGTCCCGAATTAATTCGGACTTGGGGAGCAAACACCGAGAAATCGGCAATTTTCTGAACTCTCGGCTCATCAAATTGAGAGCACTCCTTGTAGTCTCGTGTGTCACGCTGATAGGTGGAAACTATCCATCCTGTGATGAATTACTTCCTTTATGGACTACGACTCCATTGAACTCTAACGTCCTAGAACCCTGAACTCAATGATCGAACTTTGTTTACAGTTATTTATAGTTACCTATACTAGAATTGTTCTTTAAATTAAAGCTGTGAAATAAAGTACTTAGGTCAACCTAAGCTTTGCATTTATTTGGTCGCACCTAGGCCAACACACCACAACTAACTAAACTAAATTAAATACCCACGCCGAACCTGCCCACCCAAAGGGTTTAGGGCCAAAAGGGACGGCGGGGAAATGGGACCCCAAGCACGTCGGCGGAACGACGGGCCCCGGCCCCAACGGAACAGATTTATTGAGTCAAATTAAGAATTTCCACAAGCATTACCCAATAACAAGGGTAGTAATTAAAAAAACATAAGAACAATCAATAAAAATGACAAACACACTACGCCAACAGGCGGGAAAGGTAGACACATGTACCTGTACATACTATGCCAACAATGGCAGGTAAAAAGCACAGCAAATAAATTTATATCAAAATGATTGAAAAGATAAAAGCCTTTGTACATACTGTGCCCAGTAACAAAACACACCACAACTGGAATGAATTTATTTGTAATGAAATGATTACGGAAGAAATTTTTAATTTAGTTATGCTTATGGAAATTTAATATAACAAAGCTAGTGCCATTTTAAATTAGGCAGAAAAAGAAAGATAAAATCTTCTGATAAAAAATCAAGATTTAGATTTGAAATATTTTTCAGATATAGTTCAATTAACTTGTTATCCAGTGAAGTATAAGTACAATAAATACAGATTATTGAAGTGTAAAGTAATGATAAGGCAGTTCAGAAGTTACATGATTAAAGGAAAAACCACAAGCACTATCAGAAATGAGATTTGCTATGATGCCTATTTATAAAGAACCACTTTAAAAAAGTTCCCTTAATGATTGCTCATGAGTATCATCACTACTATTCATTTACAGAAATGAATTTGATATGATAACGCATGTGGTAAAATACCATTATGGTGATGCTGTCTCGTGGTAAACAAGAATTATAGCAAAAGGGAAAAATATGATATTAATCAATAGAATTGCGCAGTTATCCACAGTTAATGCTGCGAGAGTTAATGGACCAGAATAATGAAATTATGATACCTATTATATGCTGACGCCATGTGTCCCTTTGTTCAGAATATTCATTACGGTGATTTTTCTTGTCAAAAATCTTTCATTCTGGATTGAGAGGATTGGAGCGCTGAGCATGGTGGTGATTCTTGTCAAAGTGCATTCATTATATAGTGTTCTAAAACAACCTTGTCATCTTCGACGTATCGTTTATTAACCGCTTCGCTTACAACAACGTGGTGTCATATAATTAGGAGGTTAAATAAAATCGCAGGTTATGTGGTTAATCAGACCTGTAGATTTTGTCCTCAAAGGGCCCATGCTTCATCAAGAACTGTGATTCTAATAAGTTAAGGAATCCAAAAGAAACTCGCTGAAGTTTATATTTCAATCAAGCAATATCAAGAAAACCTCTGAGGGGACAGTCTCTGGCAACAATGAAATATTGGCATTCGCTTTTTACTTTCTCGTATACGAAGTATACAAAGAGAAAGTATAGTAATCGTCAAAAAATTCGAACTCGAGATTTTGACGAATCTCCACGTTTTAGACCTCCCTGAGTCCGAAAAACACAATTTGGGAATTATGTCTGTCTGTCTATGTGTCTGTCTGTCTGTCTGTGAACACGATAACTCGAAAACTATTAGAGCTATGGGGATGAAATTTGGTATGTGGTCTTTAAACATAATTTGTAGGTTTCTATCAACTTTTGGACAAAATCCTTTAAAGAGGAGTCTGTCTGTCTGCATGTTCGAGGTCATGAGAACGCTATAACTCAAAAACTTGAATAGCTAGATGGATAAAATTTGGTACACTGTTTTATCGTCATGAATATAGGTCCGTATAAAATTTTGGGCCAAATCCGTCGACGGGCTGACTGTCTGCCGGTCTGTATAATAGCATACTTGTTCAACTCCATGCGCATGCGTAAATGCCTGTGCAAAGAAGGGAGACTCCAAAAACTTGGCAGTTTGCCAAAAACCAATTCTGGCGGCGAGATTTTGTAAGGAAGCAAACATTTAGGGCGTCTCGTTTTACTTGCGTATTCGAAGCAATCTCTGCGCATGCGCAAGCTATTCTTCTGTTTTCTTCTCCGCACGCGGAACTTGAATTGCTCGAGTTTGATAAAAAAAAATATTGCGAAGTTTTAATACATACGTATCTTTTTGAATATGATTCTTCACCTCAATATTTTACTATCACTATAATCAACAATGAAAAATCTTTTGATGGTCATTGCATTCTGGCTTACAGTTGGTTCGAACTTTTTATCAACGCACGGGGGAAGGGAAATGACATATGTTTGAAAAGTATACGAGAAAGTTTAGGGGAGGCCACTCCCGCTGGTTTAACTTTGAATAGTGATTGGATTGGTTAGTGAAAAATATGCTCAAATTTCATACCAAAAATATTGGATTATTACTCAGAGTGTAGTTCGATTTAAAGATGGATAATAAAGTTTCTTCACAGCTGTAATTTGTTTAATAGTAAATGTATTGTAAAAAGTATTTATCACGGAAAATTATTTGAAACAATAGCAATTTTATGAACTTCGTTCAGGATCGTTATGAAAATATTAGCTTTATTCCATTTAAAAAATTGCATTAAAATAAATTCCGGAAAAAGAACACTCAAAAAATTTGAAACTAAATATTTATAAACGGTGCACTGCGATTGTGCAATTAGATAATGGAACAGTTCGTTTCAAATAATCCCTTTCACTTTTCTATAAATTCCATAAAATAAATAAATTTTCCATTGACGTATAAATAGTTTTCTAAAGTACCATTTAAGATTTCTGAGTTCATCAGTTTGAATGATGAAAGTATTTAAATTTGTTGTAAAAGTATAATTTTATCACAAGAAAATGTTTTTTAATAAACAAAGGATTATATTTCTTCACTATGCTTTGCATTGTAAAACGCAAATATTTAAAGGGTGGGAATTATTTGCACTTTAATTTGGATCAAATTCACTTTGATAAAAATAATTTGCACTCATAACAAATATATTGCACGCGAAAAGAATTTATTCCACTACAATTAAATTTATTCAGCATTAAAAAGAAATGTTTCAACTTTGAACAAATACGATGCACTTAAGAAAAAATATTATAACTTGCATTAATTACTTTCTACTATAAAACAGATGTTTCTACTTTGAATAAACTAAATACAGCGAAGTTTTTGCAGCCGGCCACATTGCATTGGTTGGAGTGTTGCCAATAGGGGAATCATCCCTGTTTTTGGGGATTTACCATCTCAGAAGGGAAAAAGTCTGAGAATAAGCCAAAGCCAGAAATTTAATCCGTCAAATTAGCAACACTGGTTGATTGATAATATGCCTCTGCGCCGTACATTGCCACGACTCGTGAGTGTGCAGGGTGCATCGTTGCTTCTCTATAGTGGAGCCAGAACACCGTTCTGGCACTGCTTTTTTTCACGAGAAATAAACAAGAAAAAATTGTGAATGTCCTTAAAACAGCGCGATTTTTGTCATCCATGTTAGAGCGTCTCGGCACTCCTAATTTTGCTATAATATCACTGTTTCTATACCTCTTTTTTGTATCTTTTCAAACTGAATTGATGCCGAGGTGGCCTCCCGACTCCAATAAAGATCCGTCGTGTATTGGACCTGTTGCACATCCAATCATAGTATGGAACCAAACGTCCTCCCGCTGGTGTGGTGCGGAAGTTTGGAGAAGAGGTGCCAGTTCAGGTGTTGTCCTTGTCACCTGCCAACGGTTCAATATGACGAGGTCCGTCCCAAAATAGCCTCGTTTTGCTTCAAAAATAGGACATTAATTAAAATAAACTAATGAACCAAACTCAAAGTAACAGCACTTTGAAGGTATGAATTTAAATCCATTGTGTTTAGTCTAGTTATATTAACGACCCGTTTTGAAGCAACACGAGGACTACTTTTGGACGGACCTACTAATTTTCAAACGCGGTCAGATGACGAGAACGATATCTGAGCTGGCACCCCTACCCAAATTTTCGCACCACATCAGCGGAATAACCATTTAATTGTGTGAAAGACTCATTCCATACAATAAATGAGTCTGAGTGGAATCTTAAACTTTTATTGACTGTTGCCAGCAGTGTAATAACTAATAGCTTCAAAGCTGTTTTTGGCCTTCCTTCCGACGATTGACGTGCTATTTCCATGCAGTAAAAACTTTTGATGGTAAACTGCGTGGCATTAAAGACAAGGATGAAAAAAATTATATTTAATGTCTTCATTTATGTTCGGATGACGATACCTTCAACATAATTAGTGTATTATTTTTAAAGAAATGAAAGGAAAAAAATGACGTGAATATCACAATATTCACAGAATACTCTAAATCGGTTAGCTTACGAGAAATCGTTATTGATATATAGGTCCTAGGAATTATTTTCCTATTACCATTAATGGATTAGAGGCAACCAATGCAGTGATAAAAAAGGAAGGGTGGGAATTATTTGCACTTTAATTTGGATCAAATTCACTTTGATAAAAATAATTTGCACTCATAACAAATATATTGCACGCGAAAAGAAATTATTCCACTATAATTAAATTTATTCAGCATGAAAAAAAAATGTTTGAACTTTGAACAAATATATGCACTGAAGAAAAAATATTATAACTCGCATTAATTACTTTCCACTATAAAACAGATGTTTCCACTTGGAATAAACTAAATACAGCGCAGTTTTTGCAGCCGGCAACATTGAATTGGTTGGAGTGTTGCCAATATGGGTAATTTACCATCTCAGAAGGGAAAAAGTCCGAGAATAAGCCAAAGCCGGAAATCTAAACCGCCAAATTAGTAACACTGGTTGATTGATAATATTGTTCTGCGCCGTACATTGCCGCGACTTGTGCGTGTGCATCGTTGCTTCTCTATAGGGGTGTAGTGGAGCCGGAACACTGTTCTGACGCTGCTTTTGAATAAAATAAACAAGAAAATTTAGAAAAAAACAAGAAAAAATTATGAAAATGTCCTTAAAACAGCGCGATGTTTGTCACCCATGTTAGAGCGTCTCGGCACTGCTTATTTTGCGACAATATCACTGTTTCTATACCTCTTTCTTGTATCTTTTCAAACTGAAGTGAGGCCCCGGTGGCCTAGAATGTCCATGTTCGAAACCCGATTCCAATAAAGATCCGTCGTGTATTGGACCTGTTGCCTTGTATAGAGTCAAACGTCATCACTTTGCTGGTGGTGGAGTTTGGAGAGGGAGTATAAAGCTCAGGTTTTGATTCTTACATCATCATAACCTTGTTCAAAAAATGACGAGGTCAGTCCAAATACAACCCCTCATTTTTATGGTTTCAAGAAAATGGGACATTAATTGAATAGGTGTGAAACACAGAAAACAGCACTTTTGAGTGTAATTTAAATCCATTTAATGTTTTAGTTTAATTTATAATAACATTATTTGAAACAACTTGGGGACTACTTTTTTTACTGGACCTACTAATTTTCAAAAGAACTGCAGTCAGGTAGCGAGGGACGGAAATACCTGAGCTGGCACCCCTATCAAACTGCACCACACCAGCGTAAAAACCATTTAATTCTTGAAGACTTATTCCATACAGTAAATGAGTCTGAATGATCTTAAAAATTTTATTGGCTATTGCCAACAATTATTAACTAATAGCTTCAAGCTGCTCTTATTCCTTGAAACGATTATTCTTGCATGCTTAAAAAACCATGATGCTTGAACTGCGTAGCATTAAAGACAAGATGAAAAAAATTATGTTAAGATATCTTCATTTGCATTAACATTATTCAACATAGATTAGTGTATTATTTTTTTAAAAGTGAAAGGAAAAAGAATGATATGAATATCACGATATTCACAGAATACTCTAAATCGGATGGCTTGCAGAATCATTATTGATATACCAGACACTGGAATTATTTTCCTCCATTAATGGATTAAGTATTAGTACAGTGATAAAGGAACCTTACATTTAGACACCTCCCTGTTGGTCAGTTCTTAGTATTTAAAAATGCAGTTGTGAAAAGGTATCAGATGGACATGTGATCCAGTTAGCAATTCAATTAATTTTACATGAATCAACCGCTGGAAATATAATGTAAAATGGTTTGCATGTCCCCACAAATATTTTGACAAAACCAAATCAGTGGGCAAAATTAGAAGTCACAATTTTAGAAGAAAGAAACGGAAACCAATCTGTTTTTTATTTGCCATCTTTACAGATGAAACAGAATATAAAAGTATAAGTGACCCATTCACATGAAAGGGAATATATATAATAATATATATAAGGGTCTCATATGTGTGGCCCTCATATGATGAATTTAAAACTGAATACAATAAATGTGTATGGAAAGTGACAGTATCTTACCCTGGCAGTAACGGTTCTGTTTTCACATACTCTTGTCCTGTTTTTGCAAAAACACATATTCGTAAACATTGCTTAGGCATCTTCATACGTATGGGGCAGGAGAAAGCGTCAAACGAATCTAAATGTTTACCTATTGGGCAGAAACGTAAAAGAGGTCAGCCCACTGAAGCTAAGAATGCTCTTTTAATATAATAAGTATTGTTTAGAATTATATTATTTTTTTATAATTTCTGTATTCTTAATTATGTTTGTTTATTTTGTACCAAAAGTAACTTTCACTCGTGCTATATACATTTTTAAATCTTTTTCATTTTTTGTAATAAACTTTTTTATAATATCTATATTTTTATTTATTTTTTGAGTAAGCAGTCGGCCCAATTAAAAATTTTTGAAACTTTGCCATAAAAATTGATTTTGAGTGCAAAGCATTCGAATTATAGCTCAACGTATTCGAATTACATCGCAACGTATTCGAATTATAGTGAAAAGTATTCGAATTATAGTGCAAAGAATTCGAATTATAGTGCAAAGAATTCGAATTATAGTGCAAAGTATCCGAATTATAGTTCCATGTACCAAGTGCATACTATCTAAATTGAAGTGCAATTATATATTTCCCAAAAAAAGGAACATACATTTCGTGATCATCTCCCTGTTGGTCAGTTCCTTGTGTTTGAAAATGCGATTTTGTGAAAAAAATTTTGAAATGAACGTGATCCAGTTAATGTAACCACAAAGATTTGGACAAAACCAAATCAGTGGGCAAAATTAGAAGTCAGAAATTTTAGAAGAAAGAAACGGAAACCAATCTGTTTTTTATTTGCCATCTTTACAGGTGAAACAGAATATAAAAGCATAAGTGGTCCATTCACATGAAAAGGCATATCTCATATGGACCTCATATGATGAATATAAAACTGAATACAATAAATGTGTATGGAAAGTGACAGTATCTACCCCAGGCAGTAACGGTTCTGTTTCCACATACTCTTGTCCTGTTTTTGCAAAAAAATATATTCGTAAGCATAGCCTAGGCATCTTAATACGTATGGGGCAGGAAAAAGCGTCAAACGAATCTAAACGTTTACCTCTTAGGCAGAAACGTAAGAGAGGTCGGCCCACTGAAGAAAAGAATGCTCTTTTAATACATTAATATTGTTTAGTATTATATTATTTTTTTAATAATTTCTATATTCTCAAATATGTTTGTTTATTTTTTTTAACTTTCACTCATGCTTTATACATTTTAAAACCTTTTTCATTTTTTGTAATAAACTTTTTTATAATATCTACATTTTTTATTTCCTTTTTTGAGTAAGCAAACAGCCCAATTTAAAATTTTTGAAACTTTGCCATAAAAATTGATTTTGAGTGCAAAGCATTCGAATTATAGTGCAAAGTATTCGAATTATAGTGAAAAGTATTCGAATTATAGCGTAGAGTAGCCGAATTATAATACAAATTATTCAAAATATAGTGCAATGTATCCGAATTATAGTGCAAAGAATTCGAATTATAGTGGAAAGTATTCGAATTATAGTGTAAAGTATCTGAATTATAATTCGATGTACCAAGTGCATACTATATAAATTGAAGTGCAATTCTATATTTCCCATATTTAAACTGGCTGTTTTCTAGAAAGATCTGCTTGTGTGGAAAGTATTTGATATTGTAGATGGCACTCCTACTGTACCGGGTGACGTCAGTGGTGATTCTGTATATATTTAGATGCTTCCCAGCACCACCAGCGTCGTCATCTTTTGAAACTTGCATGCTTACATCGGCTCATTCGCCACGGATTTCACCTCAGCCTTCAGCGGATTTAGTTATTGGGCTTATCTGTAACTAGCATGTATGCCGAGTGAATATTGGTTTTAGTCTGTTAAAAACAAAAGGCATGTTTGTTATATTGGAGGCTCCAGCATCTTCTTTGCGATGGTATCTGTCCTCACCTTCCGCGACGGCTTGTTTTTCAAATTTGTTGCTAATATTTTCTAATCATAATTTTAGATCCACAGCAGCTGAGCAAATTTAGCTGAAAAAATTCTCACATGTTACTTTATTATACCAATAAATATACCAGAAAATATTTTATGTTAAAAATTAAATGTAAAACTTTCACGCGGAAAAGCAACCTTTGACACTAAAATGTTCAACCTAGTTCACAGTTCCCTCAACTCTTTTAGAGAAA
Source organism: Araneus ventricosus (assembly GCA_013235015.1). NCBI lineage: Eukaryota > Metazoa > Arthropoda > Arachnida > Araneae > Araneidae > Araneus > Araneus ventricosus. The sequence goes on along the minus strand of BGPR01002232.1, from coordinate 157,045 downwards.
TTAAGAGTTCCAATCCTGGCCGATTCCTGTTGATATGTCTCAGCGGACAATGATGAAACCAAGATACTATCCAATTACGCTCTAATTATTTGGGTAGAACAACTTTTAACCCACTGATAGATGATAAATATACTCTTCAAGCCCCGAGAAAGCAACCAGCTGCGATTCATTATATTCCTTAAAATTTATTTAAGATAAGCGTTATACATTCTTGCAGTTTCATTCATTGAAGACGATATTTTCTATTGGTCTACTAGTTGAAGATGCGACAAATCTTGTTTACTTAAAATAAGGTAGATGTATTGGTGTATTTTGTTGTTAGAAAGGACGATCAAAATGGGCATTGAGAACTCATATAACCACAGTAATGCAAGGAATTATAGATTTTAACTAAAATTACTGAAAAGGCATACAAGAAAAGGAGAATAAGATGAGGTTAAAACTAATGCGCAGATTGCAAGTTTTAGTGGTGAAATGTTTTGATGAGGCAAGATTTTTTCTTTTACGTTGAAATGTCTCAAAATGCTATTTTTGAAACTGCGTGTACTCGTCTTTTCTCTTAAGTTGTCAACTAATATAACTATTGTTGAATCTTAGAAAATTGTTTTATTCTGCAAATGTCACATAAAACAAAAAATATGCTACTTTTCCACTGAAAATCCAATTTTTCCTAATTTCCCATAGAGTTAGCATGTGTACTTTGACTTTTTCTACAAAAATTAGTAAAAAAAGTAATGAAACTGTGACTTTTCCTGACATATTAAACTTTGATAAATAAAGAATTTTTAGTAAAATTTGACAAGCTTTATGTCGAATAGTTTAGCCCCAACAGGCCTTCAAACCTTAGGTATCCCGTTTTACAGCACTTTCCCCTAATTATTTAGTTAAAAAAAAATTATAGCGTGCAATTCTTCTTTGTGAATAGATACAAAATTAACTTCCCTACAAAATAATTTTGACATTTTTTTATTTCCATGAATACTTGTCATTGGTGCTGATTTTAACTTAATTAATTCTGGTTAAATAAATAAGACTTTTCAGAAAATTCTCGAAGCTCATTTATAATCTTACTAAACATAACTTGTTTTATCGGAATAATGCATATGTATTTATAGAAGAAATTTATTATTGTTTTTAATACAATCGAACCTTAAACCTGACGGTCATGTCGGTTCGGCTGTGGTTTTCCCAGATTTCACAATTGCTGAGACACTTCACCCTTTCTGCTCCGTTTACACATTTGAACTCTATGCAATCTATTTGGGGCTTTTGAAAGTTGTAAAATTGAATTTTAAAAATGCCATTATTTATACAGATTCTAGGAGTGGCATTAATGCCTTACAAAGAGTGCTAAATATAATAAACATCATTTAGCGATGAAATGTTTTGAGATCCATCATACACTCAAAAATATCAAAATCAAATACTGATGGATTACCGGACATGTAGGAATTCCAGGAAATGTGCGTGCGGATAAGGCCGCAAAAACATCGACTACATCTCGAGAAAAAGTTTGTGGCTTTGACGGACATCTTGCAGGCCGTTAAGCTATCTCAACATCGAGTATGGCAAAGAATCTGGGACAGACAAACAATAAACTTTATAAAATCCAGACTTCAATCAATATTCGAAAACACAAAGCAATTTTGACAAGAGTAGGACACGCGTTTTTAACTCACCGACACCTTTTACGTACTGACCCATCCCAATATGTAACAGGTGAATCTGTATTTTAAGTGTTAAGCATATTTTATTGTCAATGCAGAAATTTTTATACCCAAAGATAAGCTCACATTGGAGTTCATATCATTGATTTAATTGACATCTTAGAGGCCAATCCTCGTGTCAATGTTTTTGTTTTTAAATTCCTACCATTAGTTCACACCCTCCCTATATATATTTATTTATATATCTTCATCAAATTTTCAATCGTTAATAAAATACTTTTTATTCATCCACTCAAGTTCAAATACATTTTTTTAAAACTTGTAGCGGATGACACTTGATGTTAATACAGTTTTTCAAATATTAATTCATTAATTAAATTTAATTAATTAATTTTAGTTTTATATGGGAGAAAAAAAGTTCTCTTATATAAGATATTTAGAAGGATATAAATTTAGGAATAAATACCGTCAGTGACGAAGCGTGTAGATCGCTGACCTTAGTAGGAATTGACTTTAACTTTTTTGTTTTATATTTCTTGTTTTTAAGGGAAGTTGAACTAATTAGAATTATTTAGTTTTTTTAGTTACAATGTTTTTAAAATTTTTATATGTGATTTGAAAACAACGAACGTTTGGCGCAGTATGGCCAAATTGGTCCTTGTGCCATAAACAAACCAAACCACCAAAAATTACTCACAAAATCCACTTCTTGAGTATTTTAAATATCGTTTGAAAATAATCACAAAAGTCTCAAATGACATGAAGGGCAATATATTAATAATCTAAAATTAGAATTCTTACTCAAATTTAAAAAGTAAAAAAAAGCAAAGACGTCGTAATTCCTACTCTTTAGAACATGAAATGTTAATTTAAAAAGACTGAAGATAGAAGAGATAATTAAATCCCATTTGAGACTCAAATAACTGAACAGACAGGCGATGCATTAGGGATAAACCGATTTGGGAAATAAAATGTTTTGGAAAGTCATTGACAGCTCGGTATTCTGGCGCAACTTGCCACTTGTCGAATAATCAAGCTACTGCTGGAGCTACCACAGTTATCTGCTATTAAACGTAGCGTGCTATTAAAAGCCGTGTGAAGTTTACGAGATCGGTATCGAAAGCAATTAAGAAATACTGAAGCGAAAAAAGTTTCCGATTGAATTAAGGCTATTTTACGATCTTAAAAGAATTTGTTTTCTTTCTAACTCGATTAGAGAAGGGGTGTGACGAATAAATGAATAAAAAAGAAATGACTAAAAAGTCTTCTTGGAGCATTTTTAATACATATTTTTTTCAATAAATATGTTGAATCAATCGAAGTACTAGCCGCCTTTTATAAATGCATTAGTCGCTTGTGTTCTCAAATTTCTTCATATTTAAGCCAGTGTTCAATAAATAACTTCCTTTGTTTCTTTTAATATGAAGTCAATATATATATACGGACAGATACACAGACGAACGGACATTAAACATAGCAACAAAAAAGAATACATATAAACTGTTGCCAGAACGCAATAACGAAATTCTCGGCGAACACTAAAAAAAGTTAAAAAGCAGACGATTAACAATTTATATCTGGAACACATCCTTTGGCGACCAACTTGTTCGCCTGGAATATTTCTATATTTAATTTAAATGAATATTCTTTATGCATAACTTCATATTTTTGTTTCCTTCCTAAGTATTTTTAGACTTCAAACTGAGATAGAAATTTAAGTATCGTTATTTTAGCAATCTTACACCTATTCTCGTCTTTGTGTACATGATCCTTCCTAATGGAGTCAAGTCAAGTACAATAATACCATCAAAATGTAATTGCCCGCATTTCTAACACATAACTGCACGCTGTCTTACGCGGTGCTGTAATTTCACATTCTTTTTCCTCCTACAAAATGCGCTGTTCATTCCAACATTAAATTGGTACTCATCTCCGCCTTCTACAACACTTTTAAAACAATAATAATTTTACTAATATCAATGGTAATAATAATAACAATAACAATTTCCTTACAAATTTATATCAATAAAAGTGAAATTCATTAGTAGTTTGTAGGCTATAGAAATTCACACCACTCGACAGATTTTCTCCAAATCTTATCTCACAAGTGCTCTGAAGAATAAGGAAGGTTTTACCGATTGTTTCGGGACAATTAATTAAAATGTTTATTTTTATGAATTCAAAACTATGTTTCTATACATAGAAAATATTATTTTATCATTAGTACTGCCATTCCTATTTGTGCCTTGCCTCTCTCCGAAGAGAGGCTCTTACTACTATTGTTTAATAAATTTATGTATTTTTGTGGACCGCATGGTCTTGAATTATCAAGAAGAAGTCACATTGTTTGAATGTTTTTAGTCTATAAGTAGATTCTTTATGAAGACTCATTGAACTTTTTTTGTGAATGTGTTTTGGGAGTTAAAAATTTTACATTTTGAGAACCTCTTGCCTCTAGAACTGTTGAGCATATGATCTAATCTCAAATATCAGAATTTATTATTCCATATTTGTATTTTTGTTTCCTTGTATTTTTTTTTATAGAAGTTCATGAAACTATTTATTTTGAATATTAGTTCCATATGTTCCCAAGACAAATGGCCAGAAGTATTCATTAAAAAACATATAACATCGGTTTGATTCTTTTTTACTTTTTACCTCTGGTTTTTCAAAGCAGTTATTTGAATGAATTGAATTTATAATCTTTTCTAAAAAAAGTGGATGTATTGACCCCTTTCTCCCTTCACTAAATTTATAAATTATTTCCTTTGAAATGCTTTCTCGCCTTTGATTTTTTGTGAAATTTTGCATCATTTGTTTTCATTCATAATTAACGAGTTATTATAGACTTTTATAATACTTTTTATATTACGTTTTTTATAATACTCTCCAAATTATATCCTACAGATAACATTTCTACCATTACTAAAGGTTTTCGAGATGAAAATATTTATTAAAGACTAAAAAATGAGGTTACCAAAATGTCTGTCTAATTTGAAATAATTTATTGCTTATCGAAATTTCTATACTTTATTAAATTATGAATTTACAACGAAATGAGTCGGAAATAACTATCTTACGAAAACTGATTTTATAACTCATAAATACGGTACATATAAGTATAAACTTAGTAGTAAATCATATCCTCAAAAATCTTACTCATTTCCTTCCAAAATTAAATATCCATTAAAATCTTATGTCATAATTCTTTCTCGAAAAACATCCCGTGGTATTCCTTTGATAATCATGAAAAATAAATAGACTTTATTAAGTAAAAAAAATCCTTATGATTCCCTCTGGCCTCACTGCAATAAAATAAATACTCGAAAATGGCTGAAAAAAGTCCATCACATGCAGAATGATGATTCTTACTTTCACTTTTATCCCCATAACTTTGAATTCTTAAACAGGTGTTCACGGGTGAATCACATACATGTTCTGCTCCCAACATCTTTCTCTCTTTTAAAGTCAGTGCGAATCAGAGTTAAAGCCCAGAAGACAAATAAAGAAATGAGACGCAGTGAAAACTGCTTGTTTAAAAGATTTCCTCTGGGAGTTGAAGAAAGGCAGATAGACGCAAAAATTGCGTCCGTCTCTTGAATTTCTGTTTCTCTAGGAGAGGCGGAGCCTACTGAAAGGTATATTATGACTGAAAGATTGTGATTGGTTGCGGTGCCTTGATGGTCGTAAATGTGAACATCTGTTTGCATTAGCAACTGCTTAACTAATGTGTAGTTGGTCTTTCTCATGAACTGTAGAAATCTCCAGAGGATGTTTATTATTTAAAATAAATGGGGATTTTTCTTGAAGTTAAAACTGCTTATTCTACTTATTTTTCTCTTAATTTAGTTGTATACTTTTCGTTTGAATATCAGAAAGCTTAAAATTGTTTATTTCTTAATTATAATTAATATGATATGGGGCGAGGAACGAGATATATTTCAAACAACCATTTGTATTTGAAAGGTATCATTAATTTTATCTTAAGGCGACCATGGACCTTCAAAATCATTTTTTAAATTTTCAACTAATGAGTTTCAAATTTTTCAGATATTAATGAGAGCACTATATAAGATTACACACAAAAGCCAATGCAATATATTTCTTTATTTCTGAGTTATGGGTATAGATGCAATTTGTAATAACAAATAATGTTCTTTTTGATAAATATCCCAGGCGCTCCAAAATTACTCGAAATCACTCTTTCTTATTATTTAATCTAACCCTTTTCAATCAAAAATTGGGATTAATTTTTATGTTTCAGAAAATAATGTCATAATGAATACACAAAATAACTCGAAACTATTGATTTTGGAAAAAATGTGCCCAACATTTGATGTAGAAGAGAATACTTACAGTTTAAGAACAAAATAACTTCTATATGAAAGCCACTGCGCACCCCGAAGCCACCTGCAGAAATGCCCCCTCCCAAAGAAAACGGGATATATATAAGATAGATATATAGGAGCAATGTATTTAAACAAAAAACAATCGACAATTATTTTAAGATATAATTAACCTGTTGCTATTAGAAATAATGTAATAATATGTAAGAACATTTTTCATTTAAATATACTACACTGAAATTTAAAAATTGCTTTTATTTCCATTTAATTATTTATTAAATTTTATGATTTCGTTAATTCGAATTTTCGATAGTTCGAGTTAGGCCCGGTCCCGTCCACCTCGAATTATCGAGACTCTACTGTATATGTTTTTATACCTTTATAAAATGTCGTGAAATTTGAACGAAAATTGAAGTGCCTGGAATATTTATATTACAGGCGATTATTTGTTATTAAAAATCACATTCATAGCCATAACTCAAAAATAAATATATATATTGAAGTGAAATTTTATGTGTTGTCTTATACAGTTCTCCTTTTAATGCCTGCAAAACTTCAAATTGATTAGTTGAAAATTATTTTGAAAGTCCCTGGTCGCTTTAATAATTTTGTTCTTCATAAAAGTAAAATTGTTAAAAATGCTTCCGATAACTAAGTGGTAATGGTGGTAATTCCGATAACTAATCATGGAACTGAATTTCAAATTCCGATCTTCTTAAATTCAAATTTTTTGAGCTAGTCGATAATTCTTAGAGTAGAATTCATCCAAACTGTCATGAGTACCTCTTTGCTGCATTTCTGGAAAGAAAGAACTACAGATATTGGATATTTTCCCCAAAATGTATTCTATTCCCTGAAATAGACATTATAATATTACTTTTTAATCGAATGCACTATGCTAGATATTCTACCTTACAACAAGAATTTTATTTCAAGTCTTCCTATGTATTTATAGTCTTATTCATTAAACTCATATTTGCAAAGGTCAACTGCTGGTACTTTTGAATCTAATTATAGAATCTGAATGTTTTTTTTAAAGAAGCTGTTCCGTGGGAAAATGATACAATATTCTGGAAAAGCTGTAAGGGATTGCTCTGAGTCTTCTTGTGGAAAAATGATCTTTTGTCGTTGGATTTCTTTGTTGCTGTTGAAGGACTTAGCTTGGACGTCATCCTTTATTTGACTGCTGGAGGGAAGAAGAAGTACAATCATGCTTCACCGCAGGCTTCAATCGATGTTCGGAAACTATTTCCTTCAAAGAAACTTTCGGCGTAAAGAAATTTCACGCAAATGTTATAGGTATTATATAAGTCGAGCTTTACCCGAAAACTTCATTTCGGACATATGGAACTTCTTAGACACTGGATAACTGGATATCTACTTTCTTGTGGAAAGACTTAGTGTAGTATAATGGATTATGATAATACTTTATGCGAAAAGGATGATAATGTTGTTTATAAATATATATACATCCTTATAGTTCGAAAAACATATTACTCTTAAATTTTTGAAAAATTTCATCCGACTGAAGCGACGGAATGTTTTCTGCAAAACTTATAGAGGATTAAAATCGCTTTGATTTTAAAATTTCCTTGAGGTAACGATGGCAAGTCGGAGGGCAGAGAAGATTGGATCCAGAGTTGAAGCAAAGTTTTACAAGGTCAGAATTATCGCAAAACACACGAGTTTTAGGATCTGCAGAATATTATCTCTGCCTCTACTAATAATAAAAGTGAAGGTGTGTATGTGTGAGTCTGCTAGTGGTATACAGGACAGTCTGTATCTACCTTCTTGTGGAAAGACTTATTGTAGTATAATAGATTATGATAATACTTTATGCGAAAAGGATGATAATGATGTTTATAAATATATATATTTTCTTATAGCTCGAAAAACATATTATTCTTAAATTTTTGAAAAATTTCACTCGCCTGAAGCGACTGAATGTTTTCTTCAAAACTTATAGAGGATTAAAATCGCTTTGATTTTAAAATTTCCTTGAGGTAACGATGGCAAGTCGGAAGGCAGAGAAGATTGAATCCAGAGCTGAAGCAGTTTTACAAGGTTAGAATTATCGCAAAACACACGAGTTTTAGGATCTGCAGATTATCATCTCTGTCTCTACTAATAATAAAAGTGAAGGTGTGTATGTGTGAGTCTGCTAGTGGTATACAGGACAGTCCGTTTGACTTGGAGTTTGGAGCAAATATTCTTTTGGGGTGGGGTGGGAATGTGCATCTCAGACCGAGTGTTTTTTTGAAATTTTAATTAATTAAAAATTAAGCTAAATCTTATCGTTTTTTGGGGATAACTTCAGAAAATATTATCTTGTAAAATGATTTTGCACGATCTTAAAATTCAAAAGTTATCTTTTCAAATGTACCAATTTGTTTTCTGTACAGTTTTTAACTTCAATAAATTTTTAAAAATATATTTTTGAAGTATATTTTACAACAGTACTTTTCATTGCCGTAATGAAACTCAAATCGTTTCCATTGTTGCTACAAATATTTTGTCGTGAATTTTTCTTCATTTGTTGATAATCAGAGCATGAAGATTCTGCTTATTTTTGCCTTTTGAGAAAAATTCTTTGTTAAACTTGGTTTCGCTGAAATTTTGAAATGTTTGTTTTTTAGTTTTGAGGTAATTACAGTCAGAGGTCGACCTCAAAATAAGCAACTAGGAAAATATTTATAATTCTTTCATTATTCAGCTCTTCTGTTCTTTCCTGTAATAAATTTGATTCAAATATATTATCACTCTTTCAGCTTGAAGATTCGTTTTCTTGTTGCACTGAATTTTATTTTTCAGTAAACAAAACACATCTAGGATATTATGTAAATTAGAAAACATAATTGATAATACGCACAAAAATTTCGATGCTGAATTCTATTTACTAATCAGAATTACGATACTGATTCTACTTATTCTTATTCCACTACTAACTTATTCTTATTTTTTATGAAAATGTTCCGATCCAGCAAGTATGTTTTTGCGTTAGTTGAAGTTGAATAATTCCCCGTTTTAGATTTAAGTTCAAATTTTAGATAAGATAACAGAAAGAATTAGGAATGTTTAAAGCGCGATGAACAGAATAGTCGCTAAAGAACACTAACAGAAGACTTCTAAAATAGTACTAGTTAGATTCCAGTTAAAAGTTTAGGCTTAAAGATACTTTTCTGGAGGAATCATTAAATCTAAGCCACGCATTCACGATTTAATTGAAATTTTCCGCAACCAGTATTCCAGGGGAATCAGCTGGTCACCAAAAGCGGATAGTTATCCATCAGACAAATAAACAAATTCATATTACCTTGTCAGTTACTGAAAACTTTATCTTCAGCTGGAAGGGATGAGTAGTAGATGTGATGTTAGCTATGGAAGACATTATTAGTCCGTCATCCGCATCGCAAAATTCCAGCAAACCAATTCCAGATGATCTGTAATATATATAGCTATTGAAATATACTCAGGTCATTAAAAATAAATTAAATACAATTCCGGAACTTTTGGAATTGATTGGATCATATGGATTACGTGGATTATTCGCGAAGGGAAAGTCGAGAGGCATTTCCCAGAAGATAACAGGATACATATGAAGTGCTTTTATGACATTATTTATTTCTGCTTCCCAAAAATTGATAGCAATGGGACCATACTAATTGCTATGAAATGAATGATAATAATTGTTAAAAATGAATAACTATTTATTGCTATGTTTAGTCAATACAGCTCAGCGTTTCGAGCTGTAAGACGAAATGCATTCATTGGTTGTGGGATTTTTGGTTTTGGCATTATTTTGAGTAAATGATAAAAATGTCTTGTATTTTATTTGCGTGATAATTTATCAGAAAACTTATCTAAAAGAATATCAGACACTTTTATTGGTAAATGGGTGACAAATTGATATATATATATATATATTTATGAAGCCCATCTTTAAGTCACAGAATTTGCTGACTTAAAAATAAAATTTATTCAAAAAAGACTTTGTGAAGGTTAAATTTTTTATTATTATTATTTCCAGGTTGGGGAATGCGAGTCCCGTTGTTTTCGTATTCCCCGAGTCACTTCTTCAATCGTATTAGAAGAAGGACAGACATTAAACTCATCAGGAACATTTTTTTCCCTTCAACTTCCCCTAATTGCTTTCATACCAATCCCGTAAACATGGCACACCTTCTAATAGTTCGTTACGTTTAACAGCAGACGACAGTAATAACTCCAGCGATCGCTTGATGATTTGGCAAGGGCCAAGTTGCACCAGAATGCCGAGTTGTCAATGAATCTCCAAAACATTTCATTTTTCCCAAATCGCTTTATCCCGAATGAATCGCCTGTTTGTGCAGTTAACTGGGTCTCAAATGGGATTTAATTATCTCTTGTATATTCTTCCCTTTTAAATTAACATTTCATGAGTTAAAAAGGGACATTTACGATGCCAATGGACTTTTTTTCATCATTTTATGAACTTAAAATAAGAATTCTAATCTAAGATCAATAAAATAATGCCTTTCCTTTAGTTGAAACTTTTGTGATCATTTTTAAACGATGTTTTCAAATATTCAGAAAGATATTTTGTGCTTATGCTATCAATTGCGTTAAAAGCACTGATACACACTTTCTATAATTGCATTTTTAAAGCTCACCGGATTAAATGCATTATGCTTAGTAAGATTATCAATGAACTTTGAATATTTACTGAGAACTATATTCTTTGCTGGAAGGAATTAATTTGTAATGAAATGATTACGGAGGTAATTTTCAATTTAATTATGCTTATGGAAATTTAATATAACATAGTGCCAGTTTAAATTAATCAAAAATAAAAAGATAAATTCTTCTGATGAAAATTAGGATTTAAGTTTATATTTTTTGATATAATTCAATAAACTACTTATTCAAATAACCCGGGAGGACGCGCATCGGGCCTCCCAGGCCCGAAGGTTGCAAGATTTTTTTTACAAAAAATTAACCCCTCAGAGAAAAAAGTACAGATTCACAGTACCTGCATTTAAGGTCATTTGCTTACTGACCACAGGTCTTTCAAGTTTATTTCCATATTTAATATCTCAGAAAATGGACACTCTGACCTCTGAAGCCCGATGCGCGCGCTCATGTATCTATGTAGGATTACTAAACTGTACAGATAGATCGCGACAATTTATCGCTGTTTGAACAACAAATATGGAAAGGAAAGATTGGGAGAACTTTTAACTGAAATATAAAGTAATTAAGAATAGATTAATGAAGAAAATAAAGAAATTGTTGATGATGAACTAGTTACTGATCATAAGTGGAATTCTAAAGAGGAATCAGGCAATGATTTGGATATTTGAGAATCCACCGATTATTTAGAAGTCTGGAGTTAAAAATAGTAAAGTAAACAGTAAGATAGCTGGAATTAACAAAATGGTGTAAAAAAAAGAACATCTCAAAAATGAGAACTTTCACATACAACACCGTCATAAAACTGCCTGAAAATTTTGGTCAAGCAAAAGTTGTATCATCAGTTCAAAATTCTTGGAAATGCTTATCGATGAGACAGTATTGCCTTAGTACTTATATACAAGCGAATTCAGGTAATTTTGTACGGGAAAGTCACGCTCTTCTCATAAATATCTTGGAAGTACAAGCATTCATCTATATTCTTTTCAATGCACTCCCCAGAAGAGATTTATCTGAATTTTTTTTATATTTTATATTCTGTACACTAGTGCAATAAATATTTCCTATTGAAGTAAATGTAGCTTTCTGCGTGTTTTGTTAAAAAAAACAGGACCCCGAGCCTACGGATCCCGACGCGGTGTACTCGTGGGTTAAGTATAAGTACCATACATTCAGATATTGAAGGCTAAATTGAAGATAGGCCAGCTCATAAATTATGTGATTGAGGAAAAACTACTAGCACTATCAGAAATTAGATTTACTATGATGACTATTTATAAAAAACCACATAGAAAAGTTCACCTACTGATTGCTTATGCGAATCTTTGTACTATTCATCTGACGAAGTGAATTTGATATGATACGGTACATGGTAAAATGCCATCGTGATGATGCTGTCTCGTACTAAACAAGAATTATAGTAAAAGGGAAAAATATAGATATTAATCAATAGAATGTTTCAGTCATCCGCAGTTAATGCTGTGAGAGCTAATGGATCAGAATAATGAAATTATGATACCTATTATATGATGACGCCATGTCTCCTTTTGTTCAGAATATTCATTATGGTGATTTTTCTTGTCAAACATCTTTCATTCTGGGTCGACAGGATTGGAGCGCCGAGCTTGGTGATAATTCTTTTCAAAGTGCATTCAGTTATATAGTGTTCTGAAATAGCCGTGCCACCTTAGACACATCGATTATTAATCGCTTTGCTTGCAACAATGTGTCTGACACGTGCAACGAATTATAGAAGTTTTGTTACTTAAATCCGTAATTAATTTTAAATACAAAAATCGCATGGACACCTTTAAATATCTCAAGTATCGTTTACTATCTTAAATAGATAGAAATTAGTAATATAATAGCCCAGATTTGTCTCTCGGTAACGCTCTGACATCACCAACAATAAAACTCGCGCCATAGCACTGCGAGACGTTAAACAGAATTATTTCATTGCTAGAGAACCTAAATGTCAGTAATTTTAAATTTCAATGAATAATTGTCGTTCTAATTTCAAATTTAATAGCTCTAAATTAGTGAAATAAAATTTTCTATCGATTGATATAAAATTTATCTCGCTATGATCAATAGTTCCCGAGAAATTTTAAATTACTAGGGTATTACACCCCCTACTCGCTCCGCTCGTCAACCCCCAAGAATCACGTTGTGATTCTTTTGGGATCACTACGTGATCCCAGCTCGCTTCGCTCTCTCGCTGTGCAGTTATGAGTGTCTGCTAGTAATAGGAAATTATAAATACATTAATTACTATAAGTAAATTTAAATTATTTGAATAGTATGAAGTTCTGATATTAATTTTTCATTAATTATTAAAAATTAAATAGTCAGTTTCTAAAATTAAAATTTTACCTTTATACCATATATATGTAAATGTTAGAAAGAAATTTGAATGCTAAAATGTTTGACAAGATGTTTACAAATAAAAGTTATTATCATCAATCAGAATTGAGGCACTTAAAACTTCATGGTACACACAACTGAACCTTTTTTCAACAGTTTCAGCCCTAACTTCATTCCAACAAACTTCTAAATATCTACACTTCTCAATGAATTGTTGATCAGAAAAACATCGCAACATGTGCACACTCTCTGCAGTAGTTATTTAGCCAAGAAATTTATAACTTTTCTCGCTTTGTAGATATTTATATGTTAAAATCTCAGAAAATTTAAATTTTCGAAGATGAGTTAACCCATTTCACAAACTTTTAGCTTAAAAAGGACACTTTAAAGTGACAAATGGCTTTAAACATGTTCAGATTCACAATTCAAAATTATAACCCATAATAATGATTTACTTTTACCTTTATAAAATTAACAAAATAGCCTTTTTGAAAAATTAAAAATAAATTCTAAAATTCTTGCTTTTTACAGAAAAATTTTAAACATGGTTTTTTTTTACAGAAATATTGATCAGAAACGCTTCGTCAGATGTATACGCACTCACTGAAATAATTATTTAGGCAAGAAAGTTATAACTTTTCTCGCTGGGTAGATATTTATGTGTTAAAACCTCAGAAAATTTAAGGTATCGAAAGATGTGTTAACTCATTTCTCAAACTTTTAGCTTAAAAAGGACACTTTAAAGTGACAAATGGCTTTAAACAAGTTCATATTCACAATTCAAAATTATAACCCATAATAATTATTTACTTTTACCTTTATAAAATTAACAAAATAGCCTTTTTGAAAAATTTAAAAAAAATTCTAAAATTCTTGCTTTTTACAGCAAAATTTTAAACATGTTTTTTTCCACAGAAATATTGATCAGAAACGCTTCGCCAGATGTATACGCACTCACTGAAATAATTATTTAGCAAAGAAAGTTATAACTTTTATCGCTAGGGTAGATATTTATGTGTGAAAACCTCAGAAAATTTAAGTTTTCGAAATATCATTTAGCCCATTTCTCAAACTTTTAGCTTAAAAAGGATACTTTAAGGTGACAAATGGCTTTAAATATTTTCAAATTAACTATTCAAAATTATAACCCATAAAAATTATTAATTTTACCTTCATAAAATTAACAAAGAATCCTTTTTTCAAAATTTCAAAAATTCTTCCTTTTTACACTAAAATTTTAAACATGTTTTTTCATACTGAAATAATGATCAGAAAATCTTAGCTACAAGAATAAAAGAACAGAGTCCTGTCATAGTCAACTATTTTCCTGCAGCTCGGAATCTTAGTTCCGTACACAAAAACGCTTGACTCTATATTGTTCATTCCGATTGGATCGTCTTGGGAAATGTTCCTCAACTGTTCAGCAGTTCTCTTTTTTGAAGATTTCGATTTATAATTGAAACTGCCCGACTTAAACTCATTTTGAAAAATTTCGTTGTCTCGGATCAAATCAACTAAATTCGCCGAATCGAATGTAAACAAAACAAACTTGCGAGCTTCTGCCAAACGGTGATTAAGAAAATTCGACCCTTTTTTGTCGCCACGTAAGAGAATTATATATATGGATATTAATCATATATTTCAAATTAATTTCCGTTTTTTAATAGAAAGTAGTAAATTACGTCAGTGGTATATCTATCATGCGCGTGATACAGTTTGGACGCCGCGATGAATCTGATTATTTATTGCAATAGTGATTTTATAATTTTATAATATTTTTTGGCAATGTTTGACAAGCAGAGAAGTGCTTTGTTTTGATTAGAATTTCGAAAAATAATTCCTTTGAAATTTTAATTTACGTTTGACAAACTGAGAATTTAGTGGTTATTGAATTAAAATAAAATTGTCAAACAACAAAAAATATTTCACACCGAATGATGTTTACCAAGAGGTTTTTTGAATAAAGAAATATGTAAATAATATGTAAATAAAACATATTTCCTGTCATAAAAAATATGTTTATTTTATTTGTTTTCAATCAATGTTAAACATTTCTCTCTAATATATATCTATTTAAACATGACAAATTTGACGGGAAATCTCTCGAATGAAGAGGTAATTTGCACCCATCATACCATGACGGGTGATTTTTCTAGTAATAAAGTAATTCCCAAATGGATACTTTCATTTAATTAGGAGGTTAAATAAAATCGTAGGTTAAATGGTTAATCAGCCTTGTAGATATTGTCCCCAAGGGGCCCATGCCTCGTTAAGACCTATGAATATAATAAGTTATGGATTCCAAACGAAGCTCGCTGAGGTTTATTTTTCACATGGAGCATTATCAAGAAAATCTCTGAGGGGACAATCTGGCAACAATGAAACATAGGCATTCGTTTTTAAAAACTTTGAATAACGATTGGATTGGATGACGAATAATATGCTCAAATTTCAAACTGCATAAACATAAAAATTTAGAGTACGGTAAATCCCGAGCACGCCAAAGATATTGAATTCTTACACATAATCCAGTTCGATTTAAATATGGGTAATGAAGTTTCTTCACAGTAGCAATTTTGTTTAACAGATAATATATTGTAAACAGTATTTATCACGGAAAATCATTTGAAAAATGACAATTTTGTAAACTTCTTTACAAGATCCTTATGAAAATATTAACTTTGTTCCATTTGAAAAATTGAATTAAAATAATTTATGGAAAAAACACTCAAAAATTTTTGAATACAAATACTTATAAACGGTATAAACTTTGATTCTGCAATTAGATAATGGAACAGTTTTTTTTCAAAGATTCCCTTTCACTTATTTTCCGATAAATTCCATAAAATGAACATGCTTTCAATTGACGTGTAAGTGATTTTCTAATGTATGATTTGAAATTTCTGAGTTCATCAGTGATGAAAGTATTTAAATTTGCAGTAAAAGTATAATTCTAATACAAGAAAATGCTTTCTAATATACAAAGGATTATATTTCCCCACTATCCTTTGCATTTTAAAGCGCAAATACTTAAGATGGCTAATTTCTAGAAAGATCCGTTTTGTTTTTCCAAATTTGTTACTAATTTTTTTAAACCAAAATTTAAGAAATCCATTGCAGCTAAGCAAATTCAGCGAAATAAAAAAAAATTCTCACGTATAACTTTATTACTAGAGGTCGCCCAGCGGTCGAAATTCGACCGTAATTCATTAAATTTTTAAGTTTGAAAGTTATTGAGGTTCTTTTGTCAAAGAGTATACCTCTATAATCATTGCATATAATTTTTTTTTAATTTTGTTCTATTACGTCAGCTGCGAGCGTGTACAAATACGTCATTATGCATTAATTTTCGAATTATTTGAAAAATACGAACGATAGGAAAAATGAGGTATAGCTTGGCTAAGTCATATTTAAAAAACAATAACGCGTTTTTTGACATTTCCTTGGGTTTTTTTTATTGCTACACTGGTCAGGTTTCGCCAAGGCTACACAGTTAATTTGTCTATTTTTTCAAATTATATAAAATTTAAATAAAAAATTAATACAAAAAATGAAATAAAGAATACGTGATTCGTATTTTTTATATATTTTTTTATTGAAACAAAAAAACCGGGCGGTTAAAAAAAATAAATGTTGTCCGACTGTTGACCACAGACTTTTATGTGTTTGACATTCAGTATGAACGGAACAGAATGACTGTTTTATTTTATTTAATTTAATGTATTAGTAATACATACTATATGTAAGTACCTTAGAGACAATCTCTACTCTGTGCGACTGTTTGACAACAAACTAATATGTGTTTGACATTGACAGATTTAAATCATCCGCATTTTGTATTTCACTCCGAAGAGTTTTTTTTAAATAAATAATCTAAATAAACTCCCTCTTGGAGTGGATTTCACTGCGGGGGATTAAATCAATTACAAATCATCCACTCCGCATCCACTCCAAATTCACTCCGCATTTACTCCGCTATTTTTTTACAGTGTATGAACGTAAACAATGAATGTTTAATTTAATTTAATGTATTTGTAACACATATTATACATAAATTTTATCTTTCTGCACTTCTTCTCCATATGAACTTTAAGTATGCCAAATCTCACACTCCTCCGTGCTCGCAATGTGCTTAAAAAGGGGTACAAAGTTTTTTCTTTAAGTATTAATATATAGATATCAGTAAATATACCGAAAATATTTTGTGTCAAAAATTGAATTTAAAACTTTCACGCAGAAGATCAACCTTTGACACTAAAATGTTGAACCTGGTTCACAGTTTCCTTAACTCTTTTAGCGAAATTAAGAGTTCCAGTCCTGGAAGTTTCCTGTTGGTACGTTTCAGCAGACAATGATGAAACCAAGATACCATCCAATTACGCTCTAATTATTTGGGTAGAGCAGCTTTTAACCCACTGATAGATGATAAATACACTCCTCAAACCCTGAGAAGGTAACCAGCTGCGATTAATTATGTTCTTTGAAATTTATTTAAGGTCTACGTTATACATTCTTGGAGTTTCCTTAATTTAAGATGATATTTTCGATGGTCTACTAGTTGCAAGATGAGAGAAAGCTTGGTCACTTAAAATAAGGTAATTGTATTGATCTATTTTTTTTGTTAGAAAGCAAGATCAAATGGGCATTTTGAACTCATGTAACTATAGTAAGGCAAGGAATTATAGATTGTAACTAAAAATGCTGAAACTATGAAATTTGCATTTAAACACAATCACGTCAACCCAAAATACTTGTATTTTTAAAAATTTTGTTTTTAAAAGTGCATTTTCATTATCGTACCTTATTTTAACTTGTTGATGATATTTTTCTTAGGTGATATTTTTCAATATGTAAGAAATGATAACTTTTGCAAGAAAGGTTGCTCCAGTGTTCTAAAATGAATTGGTATAAGCTTGTTAAATAGCCATATCTTTTCTCCAAGTGTATCCAAGGCATAAATGAGATTTTAATTGATTTCAAACCTTAGAAATGACACGAATATAGTCACCTCGGTAGGGGGTGACATTAGTACTATAAAAGTAATTTTCATTTCACAACTTTCTACACAAATTCAAAGAAAATTTATAGAATTTGGAAGATGAAATTTTAAGCTAAAGTTTTAGCACCCCAAAAAATTCGAAAGAGTGAGGTGACACAACAGAAAAACCATAAAATCTGTGTCAAAGCCAAGCCGGTTTCCTATTAATTCTTTTAATCAGAACATATTTCAAATTCAACGAATAAAATTAAAATCACACCAGAAAATGAATTAAAAATAGGATAAACTCTCAGCGAAAGCTTTCTGTTCAACGACATACTAAAATGAATATATTAACTTCCTGGTTTTAAACAAAAATAAATAATAATCTCTATTCTAAAATACTCGTTGCTTGCTTTTCCGTGTTTGCCTGTACCTACTCCTCATCAAATCAACACATCAATGCTGTGATTTACTCTAAACAATAATCCAATTTTATTTTCATTCTCTTTCAAATTACCTCACAAAATCAAACCCCACCGGTGCCAAAACACTCACAATACCAATCGGCCGTCGTGGAAGCAAGCATTCAATAAGTTCTAGAAAAATTCTGACTAATTAGCGTAGATAGGAAAGGAGGTTCTCCCTCTTCAAACGTTGGCGACTGTTTAATCCCAGGTGAACACAAAGTTTCTCGCGTTGATAATACCGAAGGTGAGGCTTCGAGCCTGATCTGAGGACGGTGCGCTTTCTAGGGCCATTTCTAGTCAGCGACGTACGGGTGAACCTGCCTGGAGGAATTTAATTATCAACTCAATTGGGGTTTTCGATATCGCACTTTGAGTTATGTTTATGAAGATTTAGGATATATTTCCATTTTAAAAGATCTCGTGAAAGAGATGCGTGTTGAACACGCACTTTAATTTAGAAAGAACTCAATGGCGTAGGCTTGCTTTGGGATAAGTTCTACTGGGTTTCAAGATTATAATCTTTGGTTTAGCCGAAAGGTGTTTGATATTTTATTTAGGATCGTTTATATGGTAGAATCTTCAGAGTTTTTAAGATTTCTGAACTGTTTTTAATTGTAAATCGACAACAATTGAAAAGACAGAAAGACTCAAGCCTTTTTATAGCAGTTCAACTTCTGCTTCATACGGACAAGACTTTTTCACCGATTTACAATAATTCTATAAAGATGTTGTCATTTATAAATTATATTTAATTAAAAATTTCCAATTGTTTCAACAATAACTAGTCTGATAGTTAAATTCTGAGTAATTACAATATTTATTTTCTGTTGTTAAAAAATAAAGTTTTACGTTTCTTAGACAATAAGAATTGTTTCATTACAGTATTTTTAATTTTCTAGTGAATTGAATGGTTATGATTAAATATCTAATATCTTTTTGACATAAAATTTTTAAAAAAAATCTTTTCGTTTTCTTTAATCTTCTTTCATTTGAAACTAAATTTTTAATGAATAGTATAAACGGCCGTAAGGGAGATTTATTTTTTTTATCAGATTTTGTTTTTGTAATTCATTAAAACAAATGAAAGCATTTCGAAAAAGAATTAAGGACAAGAAAAATTGGAAAAGAAAACTCAGGCTGGCATTTTTAACAACATAATAAGAATTTAAAAATAAATGAGAAAATAGAGCTATCAATAAATAAATCATGATCTCAAATTATTTTGTTTATTTTTTCATATCACCCTAACCTCTTAAATAATTTATTCGGAATAAATTCTACAAGTAACATACCTTTATATATAATTTAAAAAAAACAATTATTTTATCTTTGACACAGCATCTATAATGATACATAATAACTACTTTGCTAGAATTTTAGAGAAACAGTTCATGGTTGTTATAAAAAGATTTATTCCTCTTGGCTCTCTTCCACTTTTTTTTGTATATTATGTATTTTGTAACAAGTCAGTCTTAAGCGAAAATTCTTCCACTGCACTAATCTTGCATTAATTTACTAGAATAAATTCCATACCTTTATAAATTGCACGATATTTAAAAGAATTCTAGGAGCTCTTCTCGATTAATCTGTCAAATCTATTAAAATGATTTTTATTATTTTTCTAATACCCCACTCGTTCTCACTCAAAAGTTCATCGGTACTAATATTGCAATCACTGTTTAAAGTAATACAGTAAAACCTATTTATAACTATATTGTAGGGACCTAGAAAAAAATATTGTTATAGACGGGTTATTGTTGTAGACAGTTTGAGCATTTGAGCATCCAGTGTTTATGTACGTGTGCATGTCCTAATATATTAATTAGGAATGTCGACTGCGCCTGCGCTGGTATGACGTACTTCCGTTCGTGACGGTCGATTTTTCTACGCTTACTCCCCATCCCGAAGTCTGCGTTAAGAAGCTTCGCTACAAAAATTCAGAAATATTCGTTACTGGTTGCGAAAAGAGTATTTTCTTCCTCTTTGAAATTAAAAAAAATTTAGAAAGCTGGTGTTGCTTGTTAAACGACGATATTCAAAATAGCTTATCGTAATTTAGTTCAGTGAAGTTTGCATAAACAAATGGTAGAAACAAATTTTCCAGAGAAAAGAAAATTTACTTTCTTACCCATCTACCATGATGAAATAAAGAAAGCGAATTGTCTTTCACCTAAGGAGCATTGATGTATTGAGAATCGCGTGATATTTTTGTTTAGGAAGGATTCGTGGCATTTACTTGTTTTCGAAAATTTATGGCTTCTAAAATATAATAAATCAAAATCAGTCAATGAAAATTCCGGTAAATTATTTTTATTATTTTATGCATATAAAAGAATAAGGGAAAATTTTCCTTTCTATCCCTCATAGATTAAGCAGCAGTTCATTACAAATTATGCTTTGTTCGATATTATCATCGAAGTGTAACCATTTGTAAATAACATCTCTCTCTTAATTATCGAAAGGAGTAAAGAATTCGACGCATCCAGCCGCTTTAATTCTATATTTTCTAGTCATTAATTAATATTTTGAACGAAACTCTTAAATCTTTCATTTTTATGTCAGTTGTCGTCACTACCATGTCAGGTGTTTGAGAAAAAGAAACGAAAAAAAACTTTTTTCCAATTAAATAACTAATTGCTTTTTTTTCTCATTTTCTCATTAATAAAATATCTTTCTCAACAACAACGTCACGATAGACATGTTTCATTTAGTAATAAAGTAATTTATCTAGCTGTGAAACATGCTTTCCTCTGATGGATAGTTTAGAAAATACAAGTGTAGTCTCATTATTCTCCCTTTAGATATTATGAAAATTGATGCATCACATATTTACACAAGGAGCACTTATATAAATTACGATTTTGATAATACATAATAAATAATACATAATGCATGATAAGATATTTATTAAAATGGCGGATAGTTATTAGAGAATTAATATTTATGGCACTTTTCTCTACTATTTTTGTATTCAATAACATAATTTGTAAACATGGTTCAAAATTGCTTTTATATGCATGCTAATTTCTTGTATGATATAATTTTTTATGAGATAGGAATAGAGCATTTCAGCTAAAATGCATAAAAATACAGTATCCGTTTATTTGACACAATACAAAAGTCACAACAGTGTTAATGTATGAGATTAGAAATCTCACTTTGAACGCTTAACCCTCTTTTTCCCCAAAAAAACTTTGTTAATTTTCTCAGTGATATTCATTTATATGAAGCATAAATTATTTTACAGATGGTCAGAAATCTTTCACTGTTTTTATAAATTTTGTTTGGAATTGAATTAAGTTTATGTAACAAATTTTTTGAAAAAACAAAACCACGTGATTGTTAATTTGGAATGAATTTTTTAAATTTATAAATTCAGATATAATTTCATCAGAAATATGCCTTTTTTGAATTGCAACATAGCAACTATGCAGTTTCGAATTATTGTTGATTTTTCCGTTTCATTTTTGCGTCTTGTTCTTAGATTTTTGATTAATTTCTAAAACATACTGCATGCAATTTTTTATATTTATACTGTGCAAAACATAATGCTGAATTTATGATCATATGGTAAAAACTATTGGCTTCCTATTTTTTTTAACATTCCTAACGAGATTCGAGATGCTGGTTTTACAGTCCAACTGTTTACTTTAAATTTATCTTGAAACTTGCAAATTCTAATCTGCAAACTCTGTTATTACGGCTTCATTTCAAAGTAGATGAATATTTCTGAAATGTCAAACTACAAGTTCTGTATTTTCTTTTCATAATTTAAATTTACTAAAAGAGAACACATTAAACGCAACATATTGGCATCAAGCGAAAATGTTTAAAATTCAATTTCGTCTGTTATTCGGAAAGCTACTGTAACTTATATTTGAAAGACTTCATTCAATGTTGCCAAAACTCCGATGGAATTGGTTTTCGAAACCTACAGAGATTGCCTGGTAATATCTTCGTTAGAATGAAAGATTGAATTACAAATTAAAATCTAAACTCTAATACAATATAAGAGAGATTGCAGGTTTCGGTAATTTTTCACAAGTGATAGCTAAAACTGAAATTCAGATCGCCGTCTTATTCAGGATTCGATCTGAAGCTCGAAGCTATTTTTAAGGTTTATAATTTCCCTTCACAAGAGAAATAAAGCAACATATGGTGAGTTTCTTATTGAAAACAAGTTTCAATTTTCTTTATACTTCCAAAGTACATATACAAGCAAATGTCATCCTCCGTCGGAAAGTTTGTTTGTGAAAACAGAACCTTTTGTGGGCTGTTTGTTTAACTATCTTATCGAAGTCACATTGTTTGAAATTTTTTGGTCTATAAGTAGATTCTTTTTCTAGATTTCTTTAAATCTTTATTTTGAATGTGTCTTAAATTTGTCATTTCAAAAGCTTCTTGCCTCTTACATAATCTTTCATGACTATGTGATGTCGACGCGAATTTGAAAATTCAGGTGTATCTACTTATTTGAGGTTTACATACTATATGCATTCAATGAATAGAGTTTATTGCATTATTAATTTTGAGTACGGCATTGCATTATTAATTTCGGCACATTTCTGAGAGACAAAGAGAGATGCCTACTTTTTACAAAAAATAATAAATCTCCATTGTTTTTGCCAATTCTTTATATCAGCATTTCCAGAATACGATGTTTATAATTTTTCAAAAGGGGGAAAAATAGAAGCATGCCCCTTCTTTTTTACTTTATTATAAAATATTCCTTTTGAATTTTTTTTCTCCTTTATTTCTTGTGAAATTTTGAATCGTTGTTTCGCATTTATTAGCCATGTTTTATTATGGATAGTGCTTATTAGTTAAAACTGTTTTTTGTATTACTAGATAATTTTATAATGAAAATATTTATTAACGACATTCAGATCAGAACCACTGAAGTTCTTGTTTAATTTGATGCAAAATAAGGTTGATCTAAAATTTCTACAATAAAAAAAACAATACATTTTTAACGCAATAATATAAAAAATAACTCGTACATGAAAATTATCCGACTTGCGTTTATGAAGTTAAGACTCTCTACATATAAAATTAAACTTAGCAGTTAAAGATATACGCAATAAATGACTATTATAAATTCAATTTTTTTACTTTTCATGTCTTCTCGAAGAACAACGTCTTCCTACTTCGGTTATTCTCAAACACAAAGATACTTAATCAAGGAAAAATTCCTTTCAACGTGTTACGACTCCCACTGGTTCCATTACAAAAAGTAAATGTTCGGGATTTTCGGAAATTCACAGAAAAAATATCCAGCTTACGGTGGATGATGACTCTTCGTCTTTCTCCTTATAATAGCTTTGAATTTAACGAGTGTTTACCAGTAAATCTCCCAATTTGCCTTATTTCATCTCTTTTCTCTCTTCCAAAGACATCATGGATCAAATCCAAACCCCACAAGACAAATAAAGTTTTGAGACAGAAAAAAACTGTTGTTTACGGATAATTAAAGAAATGGAGATGCTCATGAAAAATGCGCCCATCTCTTAAATGCCTGCGTCTTAGATCTCTAGCAGAAACGGGAAGTTGTGAATAGGGTTTTATGACTGAGAGATTGTTATTGGTTGCAGTGCCTTGACAGTCTGAGTGTGACCATTTGTTTGCATTAGCGAGTGCTTATCTAATGTGCCGTTGTTGTGTTTACAGTGAAAATCCACAATGGTAATCTGAAACAAACGGGAATTCTTTTTAAGTCAGGGCCGTTTCTCGATTCAGCTAGCCATTTTTTTCTTTTCTGTAAATTTACCCATATGTAATTTGTTTACCTAATTGGAAAGGCCTAATTATACTGTTCTAAATCAACATTAGTACTTACTATCATAACTTTGTCTTTGGATAAGGAATGGGATTTATTTTGAAGCAGATATTTGTGTTTGAAAATGGTCTTTTCTATTTATTCACCTAAAAATTTTGATTCTGTTTGTTCTCCACTTAAGGAATTAAAAATGTCAAAAATGGTATTGTTAATATGGTAATATAATGATGGAGAGTATTTATTTTCTTATTATTTTCAAATGACGAAATAATACTCCTTTCGCCATAAACTCCAAATAAACCATTTGCTTTGTTCCTTATTTATGGAACCTAAAAGGACAAAGATGATTCCTTGACAAAGTAATCTTACGAGAATATGAAGAATTTTATATTGATATTGAAATTCATTTTCGCTAAGCAATGTAGGTTTCGAAATTACTATGTTGCAACATCCGAATGTGCACTCTACATTCTTAAAACTAAGAAAAGTTTGGTGACTTGCATATCCAAATGTCAACACAGTTATGCATAACAGAATATACACTGATAGATTTCAGTACAAATGGTTCTCATCAGTTGTTTTGGAAAAAAGTAATCGAAATTGAACTTTTCAGAGTTTGCATCTTTTGATTCACCTTCTGATTCTCCAAACTTATTTTCGTAGCCGGAAATACTATAATGAATATTTTGTGGTATCCCTCATCAAGACTATTGTCGTATTGATTCAACTAAGATCCCATAGAACACTTGAAAAGTTAATGGATTAATGGATTTTTATTGTTGAAATGATTTTTTGATTGGAAAGTTAATGGTTAATGGATTTTTGTGTCGAATGATAACGTCTATGAATGACTTAATTTTAGATTTATAAGTGTAAATATTGCCAAAATTCAAAGCACGAACTCAGCTCGGGCTTACATGGTTAAGGGATCAACAACCAATTAAGTAAAATGCCACCAAATTCTGAATTAATTGTGAATGTAATATTCTACTGAAAACCATTTTGAAAGAACATTGGACTGCTATTTTAGAGAAGGTGCATAAGACATGCTTTTATGTCATTATTTCTTATTGTGCCGCTGTATTGTGCTTAAAATACATCTATCTAGAACAGCTATTCTCAACCTGCGAGGCGTCATAACACTAAATGGAGAGTGCGAGAATATCGAAAAGAAAATATTATTAAAACAATTGATTAATTTACTGAAAGAAAAGTAAAACTAAATTCATTGTGACATAATCTTTATAAATAAAAGGGAAATACCATGACTCACTGACTTCCTCATCACGAAATCTCCCATAGCAAGTGGCCTAGAAGCTTGAAATTCGGCAGGCGGTTGCTTCATGGGTAGTAGGTGCTCACTAAGAAAAGGATTTTTCGAAATTTTAATTAGCACTTAAATTAATTAAAAATAATCTTAAATTTTAATGTCGGAACATATTATCGCACAAAAACCAGTTTTACATCATTTTAAAGATAAAGAAAATTAGCTTTTCAATGTTGCCAATCTTATTTCCAAGCAGCATTTTTTTCAATTTTAAATAATGTTTCAAAATGTTTTAAAACATGAATTGCAACAATGTTTTTATTGTTGCAATTAAAATTCAAAGAAATCTCATTATCTCAGCAAATCTTTTATTCACGCGCTTTTGCGGTTGTTATAGTATAAATTGTTTTCTTGGGAAATTAACTCCAAGAAAGAATTTTCATTTTAGTATTCATTGCATTGCTGAAATATTTTATCGCACCTGCTTCAAAGTAATATTTTTCAAGACGTGGAAACTGATATTTTAATTCAGGTTTGTTTGTTTTTTTGTGTGAGGTAGACTGAAATGATTTCCATCCTTTCGTCAAACATTTAATATAATGATTTCCTGGCATTTTAAAATTATGAGGCATGAAAGCGCTTTAAAATATTTGTGTATATAGCATTATAGGTAGTTTTTTATTAAAATTTTGGTTGGTTTAAGAGTACAGTACTGCCGCCAAATTTGAATTTCCTCAAGTGATAACTCATCAAATTTGGTATTAGATTTTGCGCAGTTCAGAACTTACGGTAGAAAGCCAGCTTAACGGTTGAGGAAAGAGTCGTGAAGTTGGTGACGGGACATTATCTCCACTATATATATAAAAGGCAAATACCATGACTCACTCATCACGAAATCTCCCAAATAATTAGGCCTAGAAACTTGACATCGGCAGATGGTTGCTTTTTGGGCAGTAGGTGCTCACTAAGAAAGAACTTTTCAAAATTATGAATAGAATGTTATTTAATTAAAAAATTACCTTTAATTTTAACGTTTGTTCGCAATAACTTCGGAGCATATTGTCGCACAAAAATCATTTTAACTTCATCTTAAAATAAAATATATTGGCTTTTTAATGACACCAATTTAATTTCCATGCTATATTCTGTTTAATTTTAATTAATTTTTAAAAATGTTTCCAAACACAACGAGACGGAGCAATGGCGTTGGTCACGGTTCCTCAAGGTCACAATTCTATTTATAGCACTAGAGGGGAAGGGAGGGTTGGTGACGAACTAGGGAGAAATGCTGCCCAGTCATAATCCACACCAGTGGCTGCGAGTCGGGGGAAGGGGCGATTCGGGTCTCTCACCTCCTACTTTTTTTAGGGAAAGATTAAATTTTTATTTCATTTTAGCTGCCTGAAGCTAGGAATTACAAAAATAGCAATAGTGTTCGGGAAACTAGCTAATTTTTATTTAATTTTTTTAAATGTTACTGTCTACCTCTATACTTCCGGGTCCTTTAGATGTCTATAAATGTCTTTTAGATGTCTTTTTTGCCGCCTCACTTTTTCCACCCAATTTGGCACCCAATGGTTCAGGGCCATAGTCGGGCTTTCGCGACCATATTCAGGGTTAATCATTCTACCGATGAGTGATAGATGAATTGAGTGAGAGTTATTTGAAATACAATATTTAAGTTTCGTTAGCTGTGGTGCATCATACAGAATTGTATCGCTAGCATTTTAGAATTTATTTCTTTATATATTTTACTATCTGCCAAATAAAATAAAATAATCACTTTTTTATTCATCTTTCCTGAGTTATCGCAGGTGAAACTGCGACGGGAAATGCTATAATTAATGTAAAATACAAAAATAGAAACTAATTTAAACGTGCGAACCAGCTGGTCGCCGAAGGCGGCTAGTGAAAAATAAAATACATATTTAAGCAATGTATTTAATAATTAACTTATCAGTGCTAAATTAAAAACAAGTTTAATGATTATTAGTGACTCCCTTGGGTCTGTCTTACTGAGCAAAGTTTTTCGAAGGAAGGTTTAATATTGGAAAGAGACACTCTGAGTTCGTTTTCTATATTTAGCTGAGATATATTTTGTCTTTAAAGCAGCCACTGCAGAAAATCCGGTTTCGCAAAGGTAGGATGTTGCATATGGTAATAGTATACGAAATTCTCTTGTTTTTAGTCCAGAGAACTCATCATCCAGCCCTGCCCAAAATTCAAAGAGTGATTTATTACTAAATTGTCTTTTTATTTCGCCACTTGCCGTGAAGTCTATGAAGATTTCTTCTTCGGCAGTTGAGAGACCTTCGGGAGTATTTTAAAATGCATTCCTAACCTAATCGTAACTTGCTACCACGTGACAACCATCTTGCCTCGCAATAAAATAGTAAAGTTGAATGTACTGAACCTGTGTCTTTACCAAGTGCAGAAAAGATTCTCAATTTTAGTGTCTCATTTTTATATGATTTACTACGGTTACAACTGTTAGCACAATATTCAGACCAGAACTACTCATTTCTTTGGTAGCTTTAGCGTCAAAATAACAAAAATGCAATATTATTATATGCATTGTTATTATATTAGAGGAGGGGGCCTATGAAAATAATGATTGAAAATTGGGTCTCAAAACTGAAAGGTTGAGAACCACTGTTCTAGTATTTGGCAAATAAATGCTTGGTGTATTCAGACACTTCAAATAAACATGCATATTATTTACAGTTATTTACATCGCTAATATAAAAGAGACCCTAACAACGAATTACCTTCCACAATCTGGTTACTATGGCTACTCTATCAAATTACAACCATGGAGTTTCCATTACTCTTACGTTACATGCTATCAATATCATAAACAGAGTATGTAAGTAAATAATGAATTTCGCCATCTAGTATTTTCATATCATGGAAAGAAGCAGCAATTAATATTGCAATTTATGCTGTAAACCGAACTTGTGTTAACATCTAAAAGCATCCGTGGATACATCTAAAATCTCTGATAACATTAACGACCATACTTGTGATCAAACTACATAATTACTTTTGAAGACAAATCATAACGTTTTTTTTGAATTTGATCACTACAGTTTATCGCTTTGAATTGGGACCGGAAGAGCAGCCGTTAGTAAGGCTTCTGTTTTTGGCATCATTATATGTAAAAGAAAAAATAATATCTTGTATTGTCATGATAAGTTAAATCAGAAACGTATTAAAAAATATCCGACATCTTTTCTGATCAATAGATAATGAACGATTATATCTCTACTAATAATAAAAGTGAATGTGTGTGTCTGTTAGCGATCTACAGTAGAAACTGTTGGACACAGAACTATCAAATTTGGCAAAAACATAATTTGGAGGGTGGTAATGTGCACTAGGAGCGATTTTTCTGAAGTTTTAATTAAATGCATTGATATTAAATTTTATCGGTACAAAAGCTAGACTAAGTCTTAAATAGAATTTTAGTCAATTAAAAATTAAACAAAAGTTTAGTGTATTTTGTCTATAAACTTCCTGAACCACACAAAAATGGTTTTTACACTATCTTAAAATTAAAAAAAAAATCTTTCCAATGATATCACTTTAATTGTTGCATAATTTTTTTCCTAATTTTGGCAATTTTTTACAAAAATATCTTTATTCAACAATGTTTACAATACTGCTGATTTTAATTTAGTTGATTCTGGTTAACTTCTTACGATTTCTGAGAAAAACAATAAATTTTCGAAGCCCATTTATAATCTTACTAAGCATAATCTGTTTTATCCGAACCATATATATGTATTTGTAGATAAAGTATATCATTGTTTTTAATACAACCGAATACTAACTCAAAAAATCCGGTTCTTGAGTATTTTAAATTATCGCTTGCAAAAAAAATCACAAAAATCTCAAATGATATGAAAGACAATATTTTAATTAACTGAAATTAGAATCCTTTCGTAAAGAAAACGAAATAATGCAAAAAAAGCAAACGTAAATTCCCCTCTTAAATTCATGAAATGTTGATTTAAAAGAGCTGAAGACAGAAGAGATATAATTAAATCCCATTTGAGACTCAAATAGCTGAAGAGACAGGCGATGCATTAGAGATAAACCGATTTGGGGAAATAAAATGTTTCGGAGAGTCATTGACAGCTCGACATTGTGGCGCAACTTGATACTTGCCAAGTATAATCAGGATACTGCTGGAGTTATTATAGTTGTCTGCTATTAAACGTAGCGTGCTATTAAAAGCCGTGTCAAGTTTACGGGATCGGTATCGAAAGCAATTAAGAAATACTCAAGCGAAAAAAAGTTTCCGATTCAATTAATGCTATTTTACGATCTTAAAAGAATTTGTTTTATTTCTAACTCGACTAGAAAAAGGGTCTACCGAATAAATGAATAAAAAAGAAATGACTAAAAAGTCTTCTTGAAGCATTTTTAATATATATTTCTTTAATAAACATGTTCAGTCAATCGAAGTACTAGCCGCCTTTTATAAATGCATTAGTAGCTCGTGTTCTGAAATTTCTTCATATTTAAGCTGGTGTTCAATAAATAGCTTGCTTCGTTTAAAAAAATGGCATTTATTTTAATATGAAGTAATTATATATACGGACAGAGACACAGACGCATGGACATTAAACATACAACGAAAATGAATCCAGACGAAGAACTATTGCCAGAACACAGTAAAAGAATTCTCGACGAACACTAAAAAAGTTTAAAGGCAGACGACTCACAATTTATATCTGGAACACCGCCTTTGGCAACTAGCATTTTCGCTGGGAAGATTTTTGTGTTTAATTTAAATTAATATTACTTATGTATAAGTTCGTATTTTTGTTTCCTTCCCTAAAGTATTTTCAGACTTCAAATTGAGATAGAAATTTAAGCATCGTTAATATATCAACCTTACACATGTTCTCTTCTTTGTGTACAGGATCCTTCCTAATGGAGTCAGGTCAAATGACACATGACATTTGACAAATGAAAACGTAATTGCCTTCATTAACTAACATACAGGGTATTCCAAAATGGACTGATGGTTTTCAAAACAGGATTAAAAGTAAACAGTGACAGATATTAAGGTCATTCTTGCGGAATATAAATGTGCGAAGTAAGGAATTTTTTTTTATTCACTTTGTTTTGCAGTACAAAATTTCTCCAACAGATGGCACTGTGCATCCAGTCTGTCAGTCATTACAAAACTCACGGAAATTACATGGCAATGTTCTGGAAATGTCCACCGTCCTCTGCAAACACATATGCCAGCCGAAGCACAAATTAGAGGCGACGTTTCACAAAGTATTTATTGCAATAATTCACATGCATCACAGACGGGCTGCACCAGGTCGGAAATCGTGGTAAATTTTTTTCTGTGCACTGCGTCCTAAAAGTTGCCCCACCAGAAGAAATCGCATGGATTGAGATCTGGTGGACTCACTGTCCTCGCCGCATGCCTCATATACAGTAACATCATAATGCAGCGTCATCTGTCGGTGAAATTTTGTGCTATAAAAAAGTGAACTCAAAAAAATTCCTGACATCACAGATTTATATTCCGCAAGAATAACTTTAATTTCTATCACCGTTTTCTTGTAATCTTATTTTAAAACCCATCAGTTTATTTTGGAACACCCTGTATAACTTCACGTTGTCTTATGCGGTGCTCTAACTTTGCTATTCCTCATACGAAATGCGATGTTGATTCCAACATTAAATTGTTGCGGCGCTGAGCAGCAGTCTGTATTCTGTACAACCTCCTGTAGAGCATCTTTATCTCTGACTTATACAACCGTTTTAAAACAATAATAATTTTAATAATACCATTAATAGTTTCCGTACTAATCTGTATTAATAAAAGTGAAATTCATAAATAGTTTGCACGCTATAGAAATCAACAGATTTTCTTCAAATTTTATCTCACAAATGCTCTGAAGAATAAGGAAGGTTTCAGCAAATGTTTCGTGACAATTAATTAAAAGGTTCATTATTATGAATTAAAAACTGTTTCCATACACAGAAAATATTATTTTATTATTAGTGCTGCTATTCCTCTTGAATGAAAATATTATAGATAGTTTAAATCATTTTATTCATTTGCCTCCGAACTGCTCCCCACAATGTTTAATTAATTTTTGCGACATTCTTTAAAAATCATTAATACTTTATGAAAAAAATTAGCTTCCCTAAATCTTTAAAAATCTATTGGTGCAGTCTGTAATTTTTCGAGAAGCTAGGAGATTTAAAAATCGTTTGGTAAAACTTTTGGACGAGTTTTCTGACTTGTTTACTTAGATTATAAACCTTGACTTTATCTGCTTGTATGTTGTTCTTCCGCTTTGAAGATTCCATTGACTTAGCATTACACCGGAATTGCGTAGTCCCAGCACTTATCTGTACTGTAATCAAACAAAGCAGAAAACTCGTCCACATTCTTCTTTTAATTAAAAATGAAGCATTGTTTGCAGACGATAAGATGATTTAGTGTATTATTATATTTTATTTCTGAGTATTTCATCCATTAAAATGTTATATATATATACTTTTAAAATATGCATTTGTTTACGTATGCGGCAACAATCCTTCGAGTGATAGCATTAAATATGGATTTACTTATTTTGTTACTAGTATAAAATATTACTAGTAAATATTTTTCGGCATTCCTTTGTATTTGGTCAAAAAGTAAAATATTAATATCTAAGTGAGCTGTTTTCTAGAAAGACATAAACTTCTTGAAATCTTTTGCTATAATTTTTAAATCGGAACGAAAGAAAACTGCTGCGTCTGTGCAATTTAAATGTAAATAAAGCAAACTAACAAAAAGAATTCTTATACGTTTCCTGTTATCCCAGTAAATTTGCAAAAAAATGCATATCGCTTTGAAAAATAAATATGAAACTTATGTGCAGAAAAGTAATCTTTGAAACCAAAACGGTTTACCTGCTGTTCAGTTTAGAGTTTAATGCATTAATGAAATTAATTAAGGCTTCTAGTGTTTGCAGATTTGAGTTGACATCTTTCTATAAGCAATGAATGCAACCAAGCCGCTATCGCATTACGCACTAATTACTTAGGCAGAGCAGCTTTTAACTCACTGATAGATGATAAATGCATTCTTCATACTATGGGAAGGAAACCAGGTGCGATGCATTATGCTCCTCGAAATGCATTAAGGGCATGGATTATAAATTCGTGCACTTACCTTCATTGAAGATGATGCTGTCTAACTGACCTACCAATTACAGAACGGAAAAAAGCTTGTTCGCTAAAGGTAAGTTATATATATTGTTTAATTTATGTGTTATGAAAATATTGACGACGATTAGAAAGTGTATATCGAAATTGAAGTAAACATAATAAATACAAGAATTTATAGTTACTAAGATGATGGAAAATGGACTTAAATCTGAATTTCACAGAGGAAAAGCAGACCACTTAAAAGTATTTTTTAAAATTTTATTTTAAGAAGTGCTAAACCTTTTTCACGTTCTCAAATTAAAAAAAAAATATTGACATTATTCTATATTTCTGTTTCCTATTAAGCTATTTGTAGATGTTTTTAAATATGTGTACAAAATAGCTGATATTTGGTGATGAAAAACTAGCAATGATTTAACAAAAAACAGTTGTTCCAATTTTTCAAAATATGATTCTGAAGCAAACTCGTATAAGCTCACTAGATAATGACTCCTTTCTTCGGCTATAATTTAACGTATGTTCTAACCTTCCATACATTAGATATAAATTTAATGATACCTTCCTAAAAAATCATTATAAAATCATGGGAAAGATGTTTCCATGTTGTTAAAAAAGATATTAATTAAAGTTGTATAAATCCACTCTGCTGAAATTGTATGGTAGCTGGATTTAAATTCACTTCAGTTTATCAAACCAGGACGAAACGATGTGGTTTGGAAACACACAGTAGCATAGCACAACACATAACAGTTTCTGAGAGATTGTAAGACTGCTTTAATCATTTTTCCCCTGATGGTACAAATGCCGAAATACCATGATAGAAAATCATTCAGGGACAAAAGGTTTAAATCTGGCGGTGGAATCCTTTGACGAAAAAATGCTATCATTTTGTATATTTCGTATCCCATAAAGTAAAAACTTACTCTATTCTCTGAAATAATTAAGTCTTGTAATTTTATCCACTAAATATTCATATAGCAATTATGAGGCCGTGGTGGTGAGGTGTCGGCCTCGGAACCTGAGCGTTTCTTCGTTCGAAACCCGATTCCACTGAAGATGTGTCGTGTATTGGGCCACTTTATATCATACGTAGGGGGCTCAAACGTCCTTCCGCTGGTGTGTCGTCCACAACCCACGTTCACCGACTCACCCGTAGGGTTTAGAGTCCACAAGGATGGCCGGGGAAGGGTATATGTTATAAATATGCTATATAAATGTATGTATATGTTATAAATATACTATATAAATGTATGCATATGTTATAAATATACTATATCAATGTATGTATATGTTATAAATATGCTATATAAATATGTATACGTATGCCTACGGAAATATGTATACCATAGCTGAAAAACGGAACGACTTTCACAAATGAAAATCTTTATGTGGCCCTTAGGTCAAAATTTTAAATTTGTGTCAAATTTGGACTAAATCTGTCAAAAGCAAGTCTATCTGCCTAGTCGTTCATGTGTATGTGAACACAATCCAACGAGCTGGATATTTAGAAGTGCCATTTTATCCCCACACTTGCAGATTTGAATCAAATTTTAAACCAAATTCTTCCCAGCTCTCCCTAGGGCCGCGGTGGCCAAGTGGTAAGGTCTCGGCTTTGGGGCCGGAGTGTTCCAGGTTTGAAACCCGATTCCACCGAAGATCCGCCGTGTATGGGGCCTGTTGCACGTCAAATCATACGTAGTTGGTGTGGAGAGGAAGTTTGGAGAGGGCGTGCCAGCTCAGGTGTCGTCCTCGTTATCTGACTGTGGTTCAAAAGTACGAGGTCAGTCCCAAAATAGCTCTCGTATTTCTTCAAAACGGGGTGATAATGTAACTAAACTAAGCGTATAGCAATTACATCCAGTGCTCATGGACATGATCGAATAACTGACTAATCGAAATCTTTCATTAAGTGAATCTCAACTTTTAGACCTCCCTCATTCAAAATAGTTTTGAAATGATGTCTGTCTATGAATGCAGTAACGCAAAAAAGGAAAGAACTAAATAAAATCTTTATACTAAAATTTTAGACCTGTATCAAATTTTGAACTAAATCCGTCAACGAGAAGACTGTGAATGTGTCCACCAATGTGCATAAGAACACGGTGACTCAAAAATGCAACTGGTCAGTTGGATAAAATTTGATTCATTGTTTTATCACCAGAATGTAGATGTCTATCAAATTTTAGATCAAATCTGTCCATTGTCTGAATGTTGGTCGGTCTGTCTATTAGTGTATGTGGACGTAACTCAAAAACGCAACAAGCTACGTGAATAAAATTTGGTATATAGTTTTAATAACAAATTTGTAGATCTGGTTTGAATGTTGGACTCTAACGGTGAATGAGAAGAGGTTCAAATTGCATACTGTTTACCTTTCTATACGACGAAGTTAAACACAAAACGGGCCATACTGTAGAAGTATAACAGTAAGTCGAGAGAAGATCACTCCCGTTGGTTTTATTAATCTTAAGTTATAGAGGAAAAATACCGAAGAGGAGTTTTATAAAAATCTTTGCATAGGATGAGCACTGGGATATTAATACGCTTTTTTCGGAAAGCTAAAAAAGTATTTTACCAACGGAAATAATTAGAATTAATGCGCTATATTTATGCATTTGCTACTCTAATATAGGATTTCAATCGAATTTTGATCATTAATGAAATAATAAAATATTTATTACACTTTTTCCTAAAAATGGATTTATATTAATCTGCCCCTACCAGGGGTACATTGAAACACACGGGAAAATCGAAAATAATAATGATTAATAGGTGTAGGATCAAAACAAAATTTGTTTTATCAATAAACTTTGCATTCCAATTCAAGGCTTAAAAGTTTAACAAAGTAGCAAAATTTTATTTTAATCAAAATTCAGCATTTTGAATGAGACTGGAAAATGAAACAATAATGCCTCAGAAAATAATTTATCTCTACAAATAATGCAGAAGAATGTGTGTGTGTGTGTAAAAATACTTTGGAGGGAGAGAATGTGCACCTCGACGCCGTTTTTCGAAAGTTTAATGAATTTAAAATTAAGGAAAATTTTTGCTCTCTTCCTTGATAACTTTCGAAAAAAAATAGGACAAAAATAATTTTCACACCTTCTGAAAATGCAAAAAGATTATCTTTTCGATGATATTAATTAAGTTTGCGTACAATTTTTCTCTTCCATTTTAATAAGTTTGTAAGAAATATTTTAAACTTAATTTAAAATAATTCTTTTCATTTTTGCAATGAAATTCAAAATGTTTTCATAGTTTAAACAAATACTTAATTGCGTGTTTCTCTTAGATAGTTTATTTCTTACATTTTTTTCATTTATGAAGACGATTTTGCAAAGTAGTTGCTGTTAAGGCACATTTATTCGCACAGAAAAAGCGTATCAGTGCGCCCCGGAGTCAATTGCATCAATCTGCCCCAAGAGGCTTTTTTGCATAAAACAAGTTATTAATTTAAAAGTTAGTTATTACTTATAAGAGAAGATTATCGGTTCGATTCATTTGTAAATTAACTTTTGACTCAACATGGCCGAAAAATATACCGTGCGCTAAGGGTTACAGTGGCATATATATGAGGGGATATGAACATCTTGAGCCATTCCAATCATCAAAATTTAAGAACTGTATCAATGTTCCCGCGTATCAATCTACCCCATCAGCCCCTAATTAGTAAGTTTAATTTGTTTTCCACATTTTTGTTGCATCATAATTATTATAAATACGCGCATTCTATAATTATAGAAAATTGGCTAGTTCCTCTTGTAATTTAAAATTTCGTTTAAAATTAGCTTTCGGCTATACGAAAAAAAAATTCTAATGAATGTAATAATAAAATTAGAACCTGATCTTAATATCAAGCATTTTAATCAGCATATGAGCCTGAAATTCGAAGAACAGAATTAAAATAGCGGGAAAACAAAGTAAAAGAATGAACTTATAATCGGTATATTTCATTAAGTTCAGCAGCATTCTAAAAATAGTGACTTCGCGATAATTTCGATTCTAAAATATTCTTTTCGTACTTCACCCAATCATCCTGTGCACCTACTCTTCCCAAAACTAGACACAACCGATTCGACGGTTAATTCCAGTGAATAATCCAATTTTATTTTCCATCTCTTCCAAATTACCCCATAAAACCGAACTCGAACACTGCCAAACCTTCGCAGCTGCAATGGGCCGTCTTGAAAGCAAGCATTCAATGAGTTCCCCGAAAATTCAGACTAATTAGCGTGGAGAGAGGCATTCGAAAGGAAGTTCTCCCTCCGTAAAGGTTGGCGGCTGTGTAATCCCGGGAGAACACGGAGTCTCGCGTGTTGGTAATGCCGAGGGTGTGGCTCTGAGCCTGATCAGACGACGGCTCTTTCTCTGGGGACATTTCCAGGCAGTGGCGTACAGGCGACCTGCCTGCCAGAATTTAATTATCGACTCAATTAGGGTTCTTGATATTGCGCTCCCGGATGATGGCCGTGAAGATTTAGGATAAGTTTTCGTTTCAAAGCTCCGCTGTGAACAGAGGCGTGTTGGACAAACGTCTTAATTTGGAATGGGGGTGAAGGGTTCTCGATTCCTGTGAGCTAAGAGGTGGATGTGTTCGTAAATTTATAAGCTTTGGTTGAGCCGAGGAGTTTTATAATTTTTCTTTTACATTGTCTATCGGCCAGGAACTTTTTCATGCTCGAAGATACTGACTTTTTAAAAAAATTTCAGGTGATCAATTTTGTATTTCAGCAACATCTAAAAAACCTGGTAGTAATAGTCATTTAACAATACTCACCCGCGGGCGATACTCAATTCTTTTAATGCAGTTTTTCGTTTCCTGGTGTGCGGCAGAGGGGTGAAAAGTAAATACTAAACATGGCTGCCATTTACCTTTATGCCACGTTATGGAATGGTAATGAATTTTTATTAAGGCATTGAGGCTATAATTTAATAAAAGCTCCGGGAAGTCCTGGAATATTTTTCTTTTCTTTCGATATAACCCAGTTGTTGGGTAATTGAATTCGGAATTAATTAAGGGAAAGCTGGACAATGTTTTAATCCCTTCAGTTTAGGTCTGGGATGAACATATTGAGTTTTCTCCCTTCTGCTAGATGAGCTTTTACCGCTGCGGGCAGATTTGTAGTCAGAAAATAGGACTTTTTCCAATAATCGAACAATATCTCAAAAAAAATCATGCTATCAAAAACATTTAAGTACAAAAGTTGTAGAGCTTGAAATTCTGAATAAAATGAGTACCAAAACGTATTATATTCAATGAAAATTAAGCTCACAACTGCGCTTCAAAATTTTGCCTAAATCGCTACTCAAGCGCTTGAAGCGAGAACGGATCAAGTTACCAATTATAATCCTGCCTCCAATTATTATATATACATTTTAAATTTGTTCAGAATGCTTTAGTAATAATTTAAAAGCTTTATTTAGTATATTTTGAGGGAAAAACCACTATTATTATGATTTAACAGAGGAAAACATCACACGAAAACTTCAATAACGGCTGAGAGCGTAATGAAAAATGACTTTCTTTTTAACACTTATTATTTAATTACGCGCAATTGAAGTGATATTAAATAGATAAAAAAGTTTTAGCTCAATTTCATTTTTTTAGATGTTGGAGGTGAGTCATATTTATTAATGTCAGTTTGCCTACTGTCACTTTTCTCTACTTGCAATGTTTGACATTCTTCCTCCATGTCAACTTCTGAAATTATTTCCTCCATCCTGATATTGATTTCAGCCCCTTGGTTAGCTGAGTTTGTAATGATGTTATCATCTTCTGGAGAATTGGTACAGCCTTGCCCTTTGCAGTGATAGCAAATTTTAGAATATTTAATGCCAGATTTCCTGCAGGTGCAAGTCAGATAACATCCTTTTGCTCACTTGCATGATATCACAGAGAGAAGGACTAGAGGAGCTGTGGTGGTGACTGGGAACAATCCATGTTTGGTTTCTTTCCAACCCCAATCTAAGGGGCTTTTGACAAATCCACTTCAAAGTTGAAACTGTAGGTATGCACGGAAACAGTGTTCACATGCAACTGCTGTAGTCAGAGGGAGAGACGCTAAATTGAAATTATTTTTTACTAGTGATTTTTGAAAAAGTTTAAATCTCAGTTTTTGACTGTTCTTTCCCTCATATAGGACTACCAAAACTTTCTGTCCTGCTTCATCTATGTCATCCGGGCATGCATTTTTATCACGGAAAATGTTCCCAACTTGTTTCAGTTCAGTGGTGTTCGGAACATTCATGAATTTCTTCTTCCCCTGTCTGAAAAGAGCAGATGTGGTATCGCAACCACTGAACGCATGAAGAAACAAAATATTGTCCCTTATGTGTGCAGCATTGTTCAGGGTTGCTGCACATTATAAAGCATCTCCTTCCTTACATCTCCCAGGCTTCAGGAAGAAAATGTTTTCGGAATTGGCGGATGCTGTCATTATAACCAAGAGGTCGATATCTTCACCAACAACTATACCACATTGTGACCTTTTTTCTATTTCCAAAGCACTTTTGATTATTAGA
This sequence comes from Araneus ventricosus, assembly GCA_013235015.1. Classification (NCBI taxonomy): domain Eukaryota; kingdom Metazoa; phylum Arthropoda; class Arachnida; order Araneae; family Araneidae; genus Araneus; species Araneus ventricosus. The sequence continues at coordinate 117,796 of BGPR01002232.1, read as the reverse complement.
TAATCAACATATTCATGAACTTGCTTCGCAACAAAACCTTCTTTTTGAAACTTAACATATAACATATTTATAAGTCTTTACTTGTTCTTATCATTTGATAAAACTTTCTCTAGGGACATAGTGGCTGACTTCGATCCATCAAACACAACATAACTAGCTATGTGTTTCTTCGTTCGTCTGATACGTTCTACTGATTTTGTACTTTTCATTGCATCTTCAAGGTAACCATAAAAAACTATTGTGGCCCCTTCATTGAAGTGTGTTTTGATATAGTCAACATATTTCTTCAGGATGAAAGAAAATTATTCTTTTTCCTGCCACAACACACGATGTAACAGAAATTACCCATCAACCACATAACATTCTGAAGTGAAATGCACGTCAGTCGTAGAAGAAAATAAATCATAAAATACTGAATTGCGGATCTTGCGCAGTCCTCCTTCATCAAAGAGTGAGATTGGAAAAGGAGCCAGCTCAAATTCAAAAAAATTCTGTAACTTTTTAATCATACTTTTTTAGGAGACAGATTCTTCTGAATATTGCATCAGGATTCACAGGAATTAATTAATCATGAACTTTCACCTTGGAAGTGAAAGCACGAATAGGCATTACTCAAATTTTTCCGTTTAAATTAAATTGCGTTTAATTTTTCTCTAGTTTGAAAGCTAAAGATTTAAAAATGGTTGTTTTCAGAGCAAAAGGCTATTGTTTTAAAGCTAATGCAATGCATGGTTATGCTGTTGTCGGATGTTCGATGCATTCGAGAAATTTCGGAAAGCAAAAAAATTTCTTTTCATTTATTTCCGAAAGATCCTGATGTTTGGAAATTTTGGATTTATGGATGCAAAAGAAAAGATATCTTTAATCTCTCTCTTAAGATCTTAAAGATCTCTTAAACATTCCATATTTTGATTCCTTCGTGATGTGTGACTCTTTAACAACGTTTCCATAAAAAGTCAGGCTTAGAAAAAGTTTTTCTGTTACTGAAAGAGCTCTGAAACATGATATTTATTTCCTTAAGTATCAGTGAGACTAAGCGGTGCGCTCCCAAAGCGACGTCATAAACGGATCCGTCCTCTGTGTTTGTATTTTAACTATCGATAGATGATGGACACGTGTTTCCCAGAAGCCCAGATGGATCAGCCAAAACAGTAACAATGTCCCTTATCGAATGCAACTTGCTTACTTGAAAGAGAACTGGGAATTCTCATTCCATGAAGGTTTTTCTTTAAAGTTAGTTGTATATAACTATTCTCGGTTTGTGGCAATTTCGTTTATGGTACTTTTTTTATTGAAATAATTTTTTTTTAATTTCAAGCGCAGTTTATAATTTTCGACGCTTTCTTTTTCAAAATAAACGGTAATTTATTTAAAATGCCGTGGATATACCTGAATGCAGAAGAAGCTTTGAGTTATTTTGAAGAACTCCCATCGGATGAGAAATCTGTTGCTTCTAATTAATAAACACACTCTCAACCGTTGTTGAAGCTTTCGTGTGATGTTTTCCTTGTTTAAATCATAATAACAGTAGTTTTTCCTCAAAATATACTAAATAAAGCCTTGAAATAATTATAAAAGCATCTTGAATAAATTCAAAATGTATATATAATAATTGGAGACAGTATGAACCGATAACTTGGTCCGTTATCCCTCCAAGAGCTTGATTAGTGATTTAGGAAAAACTTTGAAGCGCAGTTGTGTTCTTAATTTTCATTGAATGTAATAAGTGTCGGTACTCATTGTATTCAGAATTTCAAGCTCTACAACTTTTGTGTTTCAATGTTTTTCATAGCATGAGTTGTTTTTGAGATATTGTTCGATTACTGAAAACAGTCCTATTTTCTGACTATAAATCTGCAAGCAGCGGCTAAAGCTCACCTAGCAGGAAGGGGAAAACTTAGTATGTTCATTCCAGACCTAAATTGAAGGTATTAAAACAATTTCCAGCTTCCCCTAATTGCTTCTGAATTCGGCCTTTTTTTACGACCCAACCACTAGGCTAATACCGTTATCCATAAAATTGTGATTAATGTCTCAAATTCTAAAACCTCCATTTCCGTAATCAGGCTCCCATTTTTCCAATAAGTGCTCCTAGCTTTGGGCTAGCTTACCAATGCGCTCATCAGAAATTGTCTTTGACTGTCATAAATTTAAGAATGAGTTAAAAAACATTACTAAATGCAAATCGATGGCATATTCTTGTGTTATGTTTTGTTTAGTACCTTTCCGTATATTTTTAAAAGAAAAGATTTACGTTGAAAACGTTGCTCGAAATATAGATCATTCTGTATGCAACATGCAGTTTTCTGAAGGAAAAATGAAATGAAAGGCTTACTTGAACTTTTTAGAAAAAACTAATCACATTATTTGTTGTTATATTTTAAAAAGTTCTTCAAACAATTTTGGAGCTTCGCGCTTATATCTGAACAACTTTTTGGAACTGTGCGTAAAAGTAGGTAGTTGTAGAATTTAATAGCTAACCGTAAAAATGCCCTTCTCTAATAGAGCTATTTTCTGTGAGGAATTAATAAGGTATATAAAATTCAGTCCTTGAGAGAAAGAATTTTGCAAAAGTTAATTCTTAATTATAGTTTTAACGATTAAATCAAAAACTTAAATCGAAATTTACGTTTAAATATCTGGAAATGCAAACATTTGTATACACTCTGATACAAGACGTTGATTAGGCAATGTCGTCAGTTTAAGTAAAAAATACCTCTGTGACAGAAGTGTAATCAAGTCAAATGATTTTGTCTATCATTATCCAACAAGACCATACCGAAATAAATTAAAATGTTACAGCTAATTCATTGTATGGCATTTACCATTTCCCCCTCCATTTATTTGTGAATGGGGATATTCACAAATAAATGGAGGGGGAAAAGACTTGTTCAGGCGTTAACATCAGTAAATTTTTGACGTAGTTTATAAGCAAATTCGATAAAGCTAAATATTAAATTTTACTTATAAACTCTAATGCTTTGGCGTATTGAAGTTTGGAGTAAAATTATTACATATATGAAGAAATCATTAATCAGGACAGTGTGCTTTTTTATAAAAATCTTTATTGTTATCTGAAAGAACACTGATAACTACGTACTAATGTTTTTAAAAATAATTCATGAATGTTTAAGTCTGATTTGATTTGAAAAAGGTATTTGGGGTATTTTCAGCTACAGAGGCTATTTTCCCCTATTCATTCCAAAGTTCTTTTCAATCCGTAATCAAAAAAGAAATAAGTATTGCCATCAAAATGTCCCGTCAAGAAGTATTGCCATCAAAATGATTCGGTCAAGACAAAAAAAAAATGGCGCCCTCCTAGAAGAGCTTCCAAATTCTTTTTCAATGTTTAAGTTCTTGAATCTTGAATTGTATCTCTGAGAGATACGAGGTTTAAGGATTTTTAGCAACAGAGACTGTTATTCCAAATTTTAAAAAAATCCAAAAATCGTTTCAATCTGCTTAAGAATTAAGTAAAATTGCCATCAGTAGATGGACTAGAAGAATTGCCGATCCAATTCGGTCAAGACAAAAAAAATGGCTTCCTCCTAGAAGGGCGGCCATATTCTTTTGAATGTTTAAGTTACATGGCGTGTTAACACATTTGTTGTTTATATTACATTTTGGATTTGTAATATAAACAACAGCTAAATTGCCATCTAAGTTGTTTAGAAAATCACAAATAAACGCTTTTACAGGAATAATAAAACTTGTGGATGAATAAGTTGAACAATCATTTTGAAAAACAAATTTTGAGCATGAATTTTAAATTCAAATATACGTGAAATGCCATTGCGGAAAAAAAGAATGAAAATTCCTTTCTTTCGTTCCAAAGCTTTTTTTCAGACTGACAAAGTTAAAATTACTTCCATTAATCATCGTAAAAATGACAAGCTCTTGAAAAGGACCTTTAAATCGATTACCAAAAATGCATTATTAAAACTTCTTACCTACATTGTTTCCGTCTTTCTTCGATTAAAATATGCTCTAAAGGAATATCTAGAGACAAGTTTTTTTTAAATGTAGAATCCATTTTTTCAGAAATTTTTAAGTGTAATCCTTGATAACTCTAACGAAATGTAAATGAAATATTGAATTGTTGGAAACATTTTTCAAGGTTTTTCTTTTCTATTCTGAATACGATCTAGAAAGATAAAACAGGCTTATACTGAAAAAATGAAACAAATAAATATTTTCCAGCAAACAGTTCAAAATCACTTGTTAGTAGAGAAATAAATAAAAACAATTTTAAAAACATTCTTTCATTATTGTTTTAAAAAATAGAAATGTTTTGTTTTAATTATTTTTTACTTTTTATTTTTAATTTATAATTCATTGTTATAGATTTTAAGGAATTTTGTAATTAATTTCTTCTTTATTGCATATGGAATCCAAATTTAATAAAATTTATCGATTAACTGATAATTAAGTTCTGAAAATATCAAAATATCGATATATCGAAAACGCACAGGAGTACAAGATTGCAAAACTCTAACACATCAAGAGATGAGTAAACAATCGAATTCACAATTCCTTCTTCACAAACATGAAACAAGTCAAATTAAATAACAGTGTATAAAAACGAACAACAAATTTTTCATAATCATAAAATTTTCAGAAGTGTCATTTTAGCCTATTGCCATTATTAATACACACGACATTAAAAATTTCAATCGATTTTGTATGTAGCTGAACAAGTAATTTAAATTTTTAAATTGCTGTATTAATTAGTAATTAGGCTTAGATTTTTTTTTGTAATTTACTTTTACAGTTCTGAAATTTATTGTTTAAAGTAGAAATTTACGAAACAAATCCTGGCTTAGAGTGACGTTCTTTAAACATAGGAAGGGAAAAACAAACATTAAAAAAACCTGAATGCAACCGTGAACAGAATGCATGACGGATAAATCCCAAAGAAGTCTTTCCGAAGTGCTTGAATGCATTCGAATAAAATTCTGAAGAAATAGTTTGGAATATTTCTTTTGACTATTATTCCATTCGTTATGTACCATACTATATTGAATTTACAGAATTTTAGAATAGTTAAAGGAAGTTATTGAAATATTCATAAGTCATTTTTTCTAACACTTTTATTAAGTACTTACGCTGTAGTTTCACAAACAAAAGAAATTCGGTTAAAGGTAAAAAGAGTGTATAACAATTTATTTCAGTTATCTAAAGTCTTGCTTATTGTAAAAGAGTGCTAAATTTAAAAAACTGGAATGAAATTTATCAGTGAAATTTTAAACTTTAGAAATTTGAAGATTTTTATATACAGAGATGACGCTCCTATATTTTGTTGCTTTTTATTTGAAATTAGATTTTGAAACCATTTTCGCAAAGAAAGCAATATATGTTTTTAGACAAATGTACTTTAAATTCTTATTAATTTAAATGTGATTAATGGCCGTTTAAAATCTTAAGTCACATTTAATATAAATGACGTTTTAATTAACAATTGAATATTCAAATTTAAAGAAAAAAATGAATTTTAAAAGACGCATAACTTACGATCTGACTTAACAATATTTTGTTAGAGATAAAATCTAAGCACTGAAATTATTAAATATTCTACTAATCTTTAAATAAAGAAAATAATTTATGAAAACAATTGACAAAATATAAAAAATAAGCCGTGTTAAAAATTTAAAATACATCTTGAGAAAAAATAATCAAAAATAGATTTTATTTTCAGTTGTGCAAAGGGAGTTTTTAAAATTATGAAAAAATGACAGAATATAAAATTACATAAAGATTTTTACAGTAGTTTTCAAACAAAGCTTAATCGGTACTCACTCTTTCTTTTCTTTGTAGAAATATTTTAAAACATAATCAGTTAAATTAAAGTTCGTGCAGGGGACTTTTTCGCAATTACCGTCAGACATGGAATCAAATAGATCCTTAACTCCATAACTGTCCAGATAACTTTCATCCACGAAAGCAGAAGCCGTGTGGAGTGCTCTTTGGAGGATCCTCGGGCTAGTGTCACTGGCAGAAGATCCTTTTGTCACTTGGCAGAAAATTCTTTGCATGCAGCCAGGATTTTCCAAAGCTCGGTGTCCAAATGTGCTTACGCCGTCAAGAATAGGAGCAAAGAAGTCGCTTCCAAACAACATACGACCTCTGTTACCAGTTGCTGTGGTCGATACTGCAGGAGTGGGTATCATATTATTCATCAAGGAGGGTAAAACTGCAGCCAGGAGAATGCTTATAGGTATGGCAGAAACTAGTAACAGCGTAGATGGATCCGTCTTCAGTTTTGACAGGAAACTATTGCTGGGTTTGGGTTTCACTTCTTGAAGATCCTTCATCATCATGATCATGGCAGCCATTTTTTCTTTATCCCAAGAATTGTCTTTCCAAGGTGCTGGTGGATAAAAGCTGGGAAAATTCGGTGGTAGAGGTACACCTTTCATGTCAGGTGCTGGAGGCTCAAACTCAGATGATTCTGACGAATCTCCTTTCCATACATTCCAGTTGACATTCGATCCACTCTTGTGCATACTGCTGTCTTCAGGAACATACTTGGGTTTCGGCTTGTAGAAGGAAGGATATTTGTCATAGCTAGGAGGTGGGAACAAAGGTTTCTTTTCGGAATCACTTTCGGATTGGAGGTTTTCATCGTTGTAAGAAGGAACTTCTGGGACTGGTTGTAGTTTCTTTTTCAGGTTGTGGTCGTCAGGAGGGCTGTAATATATGTTATTTTTGCGACCCGATCGGGAAGATTGTTCAGTTGTGTTAACAGAAGAAGTATTTGACTCATCGGAGCTGATCACATCGCCGATAACGGCTAGCATCAGCAGAAGTAAACCAATCTTTGTTTGAGCCATAGTGCGTTAGAATTTGGAAGAAGTATGAGAAGCTGTGATTGTGGTGATAGTCTGTACTTTTCCCTTACTTTATATATGTCGTAACACGCTCTGCTTAACTCAAGTGTTGCCAAAAATTAAAATGAAAAAAAAGAAAGTCCGCTTACTTATGTGATTTATTTTCTCAACGGTAGCTCCGTTGAATTTGGGTGGTAAAAATATTTTATCTTCTTTTGTAAACATCTTTGGGTGTTCACCGTTTCTATGCTCTGTGACGTTCTAGAAATCTATTTGCATTTCCATTCATTTTGACCAGACTTCCTTCTGAAATATTGGAAGACATTTCAACCATTGCAGTGCCTTTAGACGTAATATGTAGGTAGGAAATTGTATTTCTTTGTGCTATATCATTATTCTTCTTAATATTTTAATAACCCTCAACTACGAATAATTTAAGTAAAATGTTAGAAATAAAAATTGAATGCATGATATGAATAAAAAAAGGAATTAAAGAATTTAATCCAACGTGAAAAAAAAATGCTAAAAAATGTGAAATTTATGTGAAGAATTAAATTATGAAATTCTTAATATTAAAATTTTATTAGCCAGAAATAATAAGTAATCCAATTTTTTAAAGTTCAATAATAAATTCAAAAGAAGTTATTTTCGAAAAGAAATTGTCGATCAATAACTTAGAAACATTTATATTTTATTACTATGAAAACAAAAAAAGTAAAGGATACTTAATTGAATATTTAAATGAAAGCAAAAAACTCATAAAATTCATCTTTATCCATCTTATACAAATTTTCTGGTTTAGGTAATAGTTTATTAAAATTTTCGTGCATGAAACGACGTGGAATAATCATTTGGTCTGGTATTATAGATATTTAATCAGTGCTTGCTAACAAAAGCTTTGTAAACTTTAAAATTATTTTCTGTTTTAACATTTCGAAACATATTAAATTTTCACTGAAATTCAGCTTACGTGATAGCTGATTCAAAAATTAACTTCATAATTAATGTTTTCAGTATCTAATTTAATTTAGTATTTGCGCATTTAAATGAATAAATAATAATACTGTACAGTATGATATTTGCCTGAGATAAAATAACTTCCATAGCTTATGTTTCACTAGTATAAATAAAGTAAATATGCTAAGCAATACCATGTCAAAATAGGTTCTATGTCCTTAAAAATTTTCATATTGCTCGTTTGTTCTTGTGGTTTTGTTTATTTCTTTAAAGTGTATAGCAAAAGTATTTTCATATTAATAAAAAATAGAGAAGAAATTATATTTAATTTAATTCCACTTTTTAAAGTTAAGTAGTATTATTCAAACGTAATTACTACATCTCTCGAAAATTTTTATCTTGAAATTTTGTCTGGAATAACTAACTCATTTTTAACAAAAGTACCGAAGATTTCAAAACAACTAAGAAATGCTTCCAAAATTAATCTGCTGAATCTCTGAAGGGTTCATAAAGGTGCGATGAATCATACAGACACCATAAAGTTTTGAATTCATTAGTCGTTTCATTGTGGGACAGGTCTCGGCATCCTTGGTCGGAGGATTCAAGGTTCGAAACCAGATTCCACTGAACATCCTATAGATGCAGTGGGCCTGGTTACCGCTAAATCTGAGGTGGTGGGTCAAACATCCTTCCACTAGTGCAAGGGCGAATCCTGGGGGGAGGGCTATGGGGCTGCAGTCCCCAGAGATAAACTAGAATTATTGATCTTATTTAAAATCACTACAGCTGTTTGTTATTTATCTTCCTTAAAAATAGTGACAATATTGCTTCCTGACTTTGATAGACTCAAAAAGTTTCCCACTTTTGTACTCATTCCACTCGCACTTATAACGCTGACGCGGTCGAAAACATTTTTGTCTAGTTATTTCATTGTGTTTTTTATTAAATTATCGAAAGTATTGCAGTGTTCTTTATGATTCTAATTGTCATGTGAGTAAAGACTGTAAAGTTTAAGTGTTTTGGTTTACCTAAGCCATGAGGTTTTACATTCGTCACGACGATACAAACATTATATGACCACAGCCCTCCCCCCAGACTCAAATCCTAGATTCGCCGCTGCTCTAGTGTGGTATGGAAGTTGAGAGGGGGTGACCGTTTAGGTGTTTTCCTCGTCATCTGACCTCTTCTCAAAATTCCGAGGTTCGTACAAAAATAGTATTCATATTGTCTGAAAATGTGATCTTAACATAACTAAATTAAAAATTTCCACGCCCGGAACTTTGATCCTGTGTAACAAGTGTAGTAAAAAATATTTAAGGTATATAATTTTCTGTTTTAAGGCGAAAAATTATGAAGTACTGAAGAGTTAAATAACTAATAATATTCTAGAAAAACGACTTCATAAAGTTCCAAACTACTGAGTTATGTGTGACATATATAGATAAAAAATATTTGTCCAGTATACCAGAGAAATGCGCAGTCCCAAAAGATTATTTTGATATTTTCCCCAAACAATTTACAATCGCGTGGTATTGATTTTTTCTACAAATACAGTTAGACTTTATTTTATATAAATATTAAAAATGACTTTTTGAGAGAATTCATTTAATTTTGATCTTAATTTGTTTTCGCAAAATTTTATTTATAATATTTGAAAATGTAATTTTAAAATTGGCAAATTCTAATCTTGTCAGTTACATCTCTGCGTGCCATTTTGATATTTTTAGCCCATTATTAATCTGCGACGACATTCTTTTACGAAATGCGGTTTGTGACTTGATTAACAAATGTAAATCAGTTTTGTTGAGACATAAAAAGTCAGACTTATGAGTTAAATAAAAAATGAAAGAAGTCCCGAAAGTTGATAATAATCCGAAAATAGGGAAGGAAAATTAACATTTATTCTGATCTTTTTATTGCCTTTTCTATGGCATTCTTCAAAATTTAGAACTTTAAAGTAGTTGGGAATTTAGATGATATTTATTTAGTTATTAGTTTTACATTAATTTATTAGACTTATTCTTTATTAAACTTGATTTGTTTCGAGTTGGTAAAGACGAAATTTTTAATCGATTTTTTAATCCATTCTTGATGTCTTACAATTTTAAAATTTTGCACACTTCTGTGTTACAATGATAATACACAACTTTAATATATTCAGAACTTAATTACCAGTTTAGTTAATTACTTTAATAAGATTCTGATTCCATACGTGTGGCGCACCTGATAGTGCATTTGAGAAAAAACTGATGTCAATATCAAAAAGTGGAAAATAATTAAAATAAAAAAAATCTGCTATTTATTGCACTAACAAAATTATATTTAAAAAAAATGTTTTTAATAATTCTTTTTCGATTCATCTGAATAATCATAATCAATAACTGGTAAAGAATCAGAAGCTGAGCAAGATAATTAATAATTTTTGGTTCGCTGGAAGCGACTTAATTATGCGCGAGATTCTTCAGAGATTACATTTGAAGTACATAATTTAACGAGGCTTGTCTTTTTCTCTCGATATTAATAAGTCGCTGCATATTTTTAGGAAATCTGTTGATATTGCTGAAGGATGACAATGGCCATCAATTGGAATAATTCGGAATTCTGTATCTTCGAGATTGTGCTTGTTGAGAATTACACTTGGATTTTCTTCATACCTCAGAACTTTAATTTTAAACTAGTCAACCGTTTCCTCTTTATTATCGGTGGATATGTTCTTAATTAAACTTCCGGCAAGAGTTTTCAAATCGATTATGTCTGAGTAGTTCAATTGTTTGAGAATATAGTTACCACTAGCTTTGTTTCTTCCCCTACAGGATCAAAACGTAAGAAAAATATTGATCAATTCGTTATTTTTAGTAATCTCATTACATTAAATAATCTGCATCCCCAGTTATAAACCGTGTGATAAACCAGTTACCTATCAGTAAAAGTGATAAATTTATATAATAGTGTTCATATGGAATTTGTCATTTGCTACCTACAGTAAAACCCCGGTTAACCGAATTCCGGGTTATCCGAAATGCCTCTGGTATCACAAATCCAAAAAATTCGTATTATACTACACGCAAATAACTACGAAAACGAGACTTTTTGGAACGATATCTTCCCTTTTTTCTTTTCAGCCCCCCAAGAAGGTCAATGATTAATTTTAGACTGCTAAAATTAATAGGTGTTAACAATATTAATTACGATATCATTTATCTATGAATATCAGGCTCATTGCGCCCGAACTCGCCTGTGCGAATATTGCTCTCGACGGAGGGTTATCTTTAATAAAGAACATAAGTGTGGCCTACAAAGAGAGTTTTAAATTCGTTCTACACCCCATAAAACATTTCAGAATTGCATATTGTAATTAGAAACAAAATAGTAATAGATGTTGATGGCTTAATCGAATAAATCTTTATCCGAAACGGCTTCACCCCTTCAATTCGGTTAATCGGGGTTTACTGTCGTACTACCAAATGAAAATGACTAAGTTTCTTTAGTCACTTTTAACTGTAGAGGTCATATTGTTACAAACATGGAAAGTCGTTTCCCAGCAATGTGAGTCCTAAGGTTGGGAAAAGAGTTTTACAGGGTGTAAGTATGGTACCGGCAGCAGCCACGTCTGGACTCCTGACCTTGGCGACAAACTTGGCGACCATCTTGGCGACTTTGGCGACAAAATATGGGATCTCAAAGGTGCTGGAATCTTCTCGATATCTGTATTAGGAGAGGAGATACGCTTGAATGTACTAGATGATTCCATGTGACTTCACGGCCTGCCGGGGGAGATTATATAAAGAGAGCGCTTGGATGACGGAGTGAATGTTGATCGACTGGGATCGACTTGGAGCGCGAATGTCTTTGGAATTCTATCCGCTGTGCTAGCTAGTAAGCTGTTAGACGCCGAGAAGTATTGAGTAGTGTTGATCCACTGGAACGAATTTAGAGTTTCGTCTGCAGTGCGAGCTAGGAAGCTGGTGAGTTGAGCGCTATTGAAAGTGCTGTTATCGTCGTTATTAGTTATTTCCTGACTGTTTGTGTTGCTAAATATCAAAGTGCTGAACTGTTATTACCTGTGAATTGTTGTCTGTTCACGTTGCTAATCTGTGAAAGATATATTGTTTCCTGTTACCTGTGCTACGTGTTTCCCTGCATATTTGTGAATAAACCCTCATTCTCCATTATCCTGCGTGTTTGACATTTTACACCATACACCCACAGAACGATTTTTGTAACAATAGTCTATATTATTTGGTCACTATTGGTTGCATTCTTGAAGTGATATTATAGTACAGATATTGATAACACGATTTGTTCTGTTACAGAGAGGGCATTTTTCTATAACATGAGCACATTAACTCGTTTTTTAAAATTTTTAACTTGTTCACTTTACAGTATACCGATGATATTTCTTGTATCAAGAGCATAAACGAGTAAATTCCATGAGTTACTGCAAACATTGATACTTATAAGCACGCATGCATCGATAATTCTTAATCTTTTCCTTTTCTAAATTCTCGCGAAGGGGAAAATTAGCAGTCAAAAGGTTTAGAATTCCCTACATGTAACACGCTATGATGATAAGAATGAATAAAACAAAGAGAATGAAACAAAACTTTATTTCTACCACAGTTTAGAAAACCATCTGTTGATTCAATCAATAATCGAGTACAAGACCGAAAGATCTAAACTAAAAATACTCATTCGCGATCTTTTAAAATGAAATGTTTGGTATTTCATTCAGTTTCAAATTTCATTCATTGCTCAACACATATCGTGATGCCAAAACAAGCGACTTAATCTTTTGTCTAAAGTTTATTGAAATACTTTTCCACAGCATTAAAATAATACCAGTCTCTTAAAATTAAATTTCATTCTCTTTCATTTATTTGCTTTATTTTTTATTTGCTAATTCTAAACTTGTTCTTGTTGTATATTTCTCTATTTACATGTGTTTTATCTGTATTCTGTATCCCCAAAGTAAAGTTTGCACACAAAATTTTCTTATTCTAATACAGTATACTCTCTATTATCCGTGCGCGGATTATCCGGTTTGTGGATTATCCGTGCTCATTCCGGACTCACAAAAAAATTTAAATAGAAACATTTTCACGCTTATGACGCATGTAAAATCGATGTTGATGTTCGATCGAGAGATTCATTCTGTGAAACTAGAAAACCGTGACGTCGAAGGCTAAATAATAGATTTTTTCTATCTTCCTCCACGCGCAGTCTCTACCAGTTCAACCCCTAATTTTCCGAGAAATGAATCATCCACTTCCTGCTAGCTCATTCTCGTTCGAACACGTTTCTCTCTGACACGTCATTCTTTAACTTCTTCGTCCTCTTTCACTTTCGCACGTGTTCCTTTAGTTTTTGCGTCTTGTTTATCGTCAGTTAGTAGCGTGAATTTTTTTTTACTGGTAAAAATAAGTGGTGTGAAACGAAAACGAAACGTTTTAAATGTTAAACAAAAATTAGAAATGCTTCATAAACTTGATAATGGAGAATCAGCTAGTACTGACGCAGAAGATGTACTAAATGAGGGAAATACAGTTTCTGATTCTGCTTCTCCACAATCTGTGGAAAATTTGTTAGATTATATGGGACAAAGAGGATTGATTACGGTGACATTACTGCGGTTCGTAAAATTTTTGTCGATATTACGACAAGAGATGAACAAAGAGCAGAAGCAAAGACGCATTACATAATTTTTAGAGCAGTAAATGTTAAAAGGAAAATTCCTGGTTGGATGTTATATAGCATGCAAATGTAAGTAATTTTTATATTTTTGTACTGGTGTTGATTTCTTCTTTAATAAAAAGGAGTTTTCGGATTATCTGTGTTTTTCTACTGTCCGTGCGATCCCTCCAGGTGATTAACCTGGATAATCGGGAGTGCACTGTATCAGCTTTTTTGTTGACTACCATGCTATCGCAAAATTAGCTGCTAAGAAGATTTTATATTTTCTTTATCATATATTAGTTTCTGCATGCACTGAGTTTTAAATTTATAAACATGATACGCTACTTTAAACTGCTAAAACAAGTATTTTTTTTCGAATTTAAAGCAGCAAATATATCTAAAAAATACCAAATTATTGTGTTTTACTTCCTACAACCTGTGTTAAATGAACTCTATTTTCTGATTTTATTAAACATGCTTGAGAGTTTGTAGAATCGTTGTGTTACCTCTTTGTTTCTTTGAGAGTCCATCTATATGTATAAAAGAGGAAAATATGTTTGTGTGTGTTTGTTTGTTCGTTTTTTGGTTCTATATGCACGTCCACACCCTCGGACTTAAGACGAACAAATTAGGCACAGTGATGGATTCGCACAAGAGGGAGCTAACGCCGTAAAAAATCTTTTAAAATTCGAATTAGGTTTTTATTTATTTAATTAAATAACAAAAAGTAAGCAATTTTTAGACGTTTTCCATCAATAACTTGTGAAATACTCATGGTACGAAAATTATTTTTACATCACCTTAAAGAGCAAAAAATTCTCTTTTTAATGATACCAATTTAATTGTTGTACAATTTTTTCTCTAACTGTAATTAACTTTTCAAAATTCATTTTAAACTCAAATTGCAACAATGCTTTTATTGTTATAAATTCAAATTCAAACAAAATTATTGTTTCATCAAATCCTTTATTCACGTGTTTTTACCACTGTTAAAAATAAGAAAATGTTGCTTTTTTTGGTCAAGGTAGACTTCTTACTTACGCTGTTATTTAGTAGCATGCATTTAACTTTCGTTTTTATTTCGTAGCTTTTAATAAGCACTCAAATATCCAATGACGTTAGTTTTGTTACTACGCGATTTGACTTTATTTATAGTATTAATAGAGAGTATTTATATTTAGTTTTTATTCCCCTAACTGTGTTTAAAAGTATTCTTTTTGTTCGAGCATTCTTCTTCAGCGAAATTCTTTCAAGTGAGAATTGTTCCCGATCGATTTTGTCTTTCTTTATCTGATTTATATAAAAAAAATTATTTAGAATCTTCTCAGTAACCAAGTTATACAGTATAAATTGTCTCGCATTTTCATTCACACCAGGCTGTTATAAGGTGATAAAAATGATATATTTGAAAGTCTTGATTCAACAAGAAAAGATTCAAAGAAGATTTACGTTTTGGGGGGAAAGTTGGTGACAGTATTTTTAGGGAAAAAACAGGAGGCTGGTACATGAAAAAATATGGATCCCGAGCAACGCCGGGTTTCCAGCTAGTTTAATATGTATGCTGTAAAATTTTTAAGAGTTTTCAAGCATTTCTTCTTCAATATGAGCTTATATTAATGGAACTATAATAACTGATCATACTGTTTTTTAATGTTAAAATAACATTTATTTGCGTTACTAAGGAATAAAAGAAAAGATAAATCCTTTTTACCCGCAATTATTTTATAGCCTTATAGTTAGACAATTATTATCAATAAAAAATTCTATTTAATAGAAACCTCTTTTAGAAACAGTCTTGAAAACTGTTTAAAATTCATTATCTTTAGTTTTTACATTAACCAATTTCTATCTAGAGGATCTCGCCGAAATGAATTGTGTGATTATTCTTTCTTCTACAATGTTTTAAAGAAATCTTACGAACTATTATTTATTGTTCACATCTCAAATATATTCCTGAAGAAATATTCACGCAAAACGTATTTCACTGCTAAATTTTTCTTTTGGCTTATAAATATGACAGTTAGATCAGAAATCCAAAAGATAAATTTTGGAATTCTTTTTCTCTCGAGAGAAGAACGCGATAAGTTTCCGTTTCGAAAGTTCTATTGAAAAAGGGGGAGAAAACGAAGAACAAGAAAATGAAGAGGAAATAAGTCAATAGAGATCCTGTTAGGAAGTATAAAGAAGATAAACTCGGACAAAAACTTCATATTTTTGTCTTCTTTTTCTCATTTTACCCAAAACCTCTCAGGTTGCAATACACGCTATATAGCAGCTGATTTCCGATCTGACGGTTGCCCGCGAGTGCGCATGAGCTGCATCCGATGACGTCATCGGGTCTTCAGGTGAGGTCTGTGCTACGAACCATCTCACTTCACTCGCAAGCCTCCGGTTACTGTAAAGGTAAAAACTCTCGCTCTGCAATTCTGCAGAGGAAAAAGACTTAGTTTTACTTGCTCGAAGCAATCTTCCCTTGCACGCGACTATCCAGGACTAGGAAAAGTCTGCACGTAAAAGTGATATTTTTGAGGGGCAATTTTGCCAAGTTTTTTTCGTGCAGCTACTCACTACATGTGCGAAGCCCTCTTTAAGATTGGCGCACAGAACTCAATTTAGGAATTTTATTGCTAGTCCTTCTCTTTTTTTGGAAGAAGTGTTGCTTGACCATTGAAAGAAGATGGTCATTGCACCTGTCTCGAGTTAGATGTACTTTTCTTTTTCGCTCGACATATGTTTTGGTAAACTGTAAATACGAGATTTACATTTGAATTTTAATGAAGGTTTTAAATCTGAAGTCGCTGTAGAAGTTTTTGTCATTTTGATAAAACGTTATCCGAAAGGAAAGATTAGAAAGGTTTCTATTTTTCTAAGGAATAAAGATTCTGAGGTTGCTTTAGCTAGGCAGCTGGTATTTTGTATTCTAAAGAATAGTAATTCGTTGTGTAAATATGGTGCTATGACTGATAATTTGAAACAGTTCCAGAATTTCAGTGATATACAAATCCATTGAGTGTTATCTGTAACTGTAATGGATACAAAAATTAGGATTATCGTTGAAAAGACAGTACAAAGGAATAATATAGAAATCTACTAGCATAGGGAGAAGCTTCGTTGAAACTGTTTTCTACTGATTATTCCTGAAAAATATCACTCGAACATCACAGAGTACAAATAGGTAAATTTTCTTCAAATTTAAAAGCACCTTATGCCTTTCTGCACGCTTTGCACATTTTGCTTACAGCTACTATAAAATTTAATATTTCACTTTTCTAGCTTTTATACAATTTTTTCTCCATTTCTTCTCAAATTTTGCATGAAAACCTTACTTTTATACTTTTTTTTAATCAGTAAGAGTGTGATGATCGGAACAGATTTCAAAGGCTAGATGCCGACGAGAAATGAAAAGAGAGAAATAGAATAATATGTATTAATGTGGAATTCGTTTTCGTAATTAAAAGTATTTATTGGAATTAACAGATAACATAAGCTATAAGCAAAACAACACAATATTGAACATTGAAATCATATACTTCACCTTTGAATCATTGAAATATTTAAAACTTCATGTAAAAGTTGCCTTCAAGCATGAAATATAATGATGTAATTAAATAACAAGGAAAGCTGATATAAATAAGCGTAAACATAACTGGGAAATATTCTTCCCCTAATTTTGAGAATTCTTCCATTTGTATATTGAAAAACAATCCTATAGAAAATATGAAAATAAAATTCTTCAAAAAAGTTAAGAATAAATTATAAAAGGCAAAAACTAATAACGGAATATTTTAAAAGATTTGGTAGCATTTTAATACTGGATATGAAACCTTAGAATCTTAGCAAGTCTTATAAATAGCAAATAAAAAAGTTAAACTTTAGTTAAAACTCTTAAATTTTCTTGGATTTCACAGCGTCAAGGTACAAAAAATTTGAGATTTATTTACTTCTTAAGATAACGGAATCAATTTGTCTTCAATGCAAATATCCATTCTTCAGCATTCATTCTGTGCAGAAGTTTCTGTCGATTTAAGTGGAAAAATAAATTAAAATTTGTGAAAAATGTGAATGTCCTGTGCAATGCAATTATTTTCAGCTCTAATTTTTTTGTTTGAATCAAAATGTTTTCACGACTGTCAACAATATTTTAAAAAGTGAAGATTTCTTTTTTTGTATGTTTACAAGAATGTAAGCATGCTTTCAAACCTCTAGTATTTTCTAGTAACTTTTACGAATTTCGCTTGATATATGAGTTTACTCCCAAACTAGACTTTTGAAAGGCTTGAATGGTGTTGAAAGCTTTGTCAAAATATCCAATAAAGTAAAAAAAATGGTAAAGGCTTACAATATTTAGGAAAAAATTCTCAGCACTAGTATGTTAGGAAATTTCACGATTTTCAGATTTAGATGTTGGGTTTCTTCTTAGTATTTTTAAAAACTGTTTCTAGCATATAATTTTTGCTAAATATTATCCTTTTGAAACTTAAACATATAATATTAAGAAATAATAGAATGGAAAAAATATAACAAAGGAATATGTATTTTGTTATCAAGAAAAGCCTGCGTCATACCTTCACACATACAAAAACTTTCTAAGATGTATTTATTGTAAATGTCCAACAAAGGAAAAAATGTTATGGGGCAAAATTATATCTCACATTCAATTTCCCTTGTATTGAAAACCACTGTTAACAAGGTTACATATAGATTTCACAAGTTTTATTTATATATTTCATATAAGTACACATTTCTAATTCTCAAATAAAAAATATAAAGAACTAAGAAAGTTTATATTGCTTGAGATTCTAAAATTTAATTTTTGCTTTGTTTCAAAAACCTTCTATAGCATGAAATCTCCCAGATTTACAGAAAAAAACAATTCATCGTTTTCACACTGATTTCGTTAAATTCTGAATAATATTCGTATTTTGCACAGTAGAATAATAGTTAAGATCTACATGTGTTTGTAACATTTCCTAAGGGTAAATAAATATATAAAGAATTTATATTTGAAAGCTAAAAGAACATGTTTTCTAATTTTTTTTCCTTCACATTCAAAACTCTAAATTGTATTCAAATTGAACTTCTTATTTCACAGCAGGATAATATGTATAATTTCCTATCATGCATTCTTTATGATATTTCTATATTAAGGGAGGGGAGAGCCGTTATTAATTTTTAAAAATTAAAATTAACCCGGAAATAATTTTGCAGATTTTGGTTTATGAATTTAATGTGAACTCAAACTCTAAATGATTCTGATAATGCTAAAGAATTCTAAGTAAGTGCTTCACCAAAGTAGGAAAAAAAATAATTTCTCAATTCTATGAAAGGTATTTAATGCGCTCTTATTATTTTAAATTTACGATGCATAATACCGAAAAGGAATGAAAATTTTATGAATCGTGCGATATTCGAACAAAGAATGTAAAAGAATGTCTAACAGAGAACAAATAGTATTCAAAATTTGAAACAATTGAATCTGATAGATTAAAAATGTTAATTTAAATTATCGTATATTGGAAATGTCTGAAATGCGCTGAATCAAAAGAAGCAATGAATATTCATTTGAAATATTAATCTCTATTCATAAGTGGAACGTTTCATACGTTGTTGAATTTATCGAGTCGTTTTCATGAATGGATTAATTAGCATAAAGAGCGTTTCTAAACCTCAATAAATTTCAGATTGAAGTTAAGATGATACAATTTATTGATAAATTAATGTTGAATAATTCTCTATCATAAGTAATGATGTTATAGTGTTTTATATGCATCGTGTGTAAATAAAATTACAGGAATAGCTAAAGCTCGACTACAGACAGTAAGTTTTACATGACATGAACTGAATTATTTTCCTTTTTGACAGTAGAAAATAAAATGACAGATAAGAAAAGTTAAAATAATAATATTGTAACTACTATTTTAGCTATTAACAAACTGACTTTTAATTGTAACCAAAATAGACAGTTAAAAATGAAAAAAATTCATTTTTACAAGAAACAATCAAATTAATTTTTTTGGAAGTATACCTTATGTGTTTGACTCGCGATTCTTTGTGCTTGTGCTTTCAGTTTTATTTATTAAAAAACACTAAAATAAACAAAAGGTAATTAGAAGTAAGAAATTCAAATTTTCTGTTAGTGCGAAATTTTATAAAACCTGGACAATCTATCATATTGTTATTTCTTTATTTAATTTCCTACTTAAATATTCTTTCATTTCGTAACGTATTATCCTCCTTTAAAGTTGTCTTATTATCGAATGGCATATTTATCGATAGACTTTAGATATCATAAATTATGCCTCAACTTTATAAGAATTTTCCCAAACAATTAACTTTGTTTTGTTTTCCTGAATTTAGAAGCACTTATTTAAAACAATAAATACTAGCAATAACTAGAATCCAGATTAATAGACATTTCATTATAAATTCGGTATTTTATTTAGACACTTATTATTAGCCATAATGGAATTTATTATGCGTCAATGAAGAAAATTGAAATCATGCTATACTTCCGTTCTCTTTGCTACAGATATCCCAAGGCTCGATGAGATATTATAAAATTCTAGATTAATATGTTTTTCTAAGAAAGTAGAACAATCAAATAATAGCTTATGTCCAACATCAGTAGCTTTAGAATTCGATTATTGTTAATCATTTTATGTTTAATTCCATCTTGTATGAAAGTGGAAATTTACAAAGGCTTTTAATGTTACATTTTATATTAAATACATTAATTTCACTGAATAAATTGCATGCAAAAATAAAAATATATATATTCAGTGTGTTTGAAGGACAGAAGTATTAAGTAAATAATATTAAATTTTTTTTTATTTAAATCCTATCGAAGAAAACTTAGTAGTTTTTCGGCAGGTATTATTACCATTTCAACAATAACAAGAAAAATAATTCATCTTTACCATACCTCATCATTTATTTAAAAGACGATACAAGCCGTTTATTTTAGTTAGTTTACTCAGCTCGTATAACTTGAATGATATCAGTTCTGTCAGTTCTGATATATCAATAAATGCCTGTAAATTTGGTAAATTTAGACTAGGGTTCTCCGCTAAATATTTTAAAAGGATTAAGAGAAATGCTTGTTACACATTGAGTTCACTATTTGTTATTTATTATTGTTTTATTTAAATTTTTCTCTCGAAAAGTTTTCTAAAAATTTTCTTCATACTTATAGATTTACCGGTACGTTATCAGAATTAAATCTATTTAAAAAAAAGTTAAACGGCAACAAAGCTTGATGTTTGAGTGGATCGAATTTAGTTTAATTCCTCGACACACTGATTAATATAATCCCTTTAACAACATAAAACTTGACAGCGAATTCGATATCCAAATATTTTGTTTCGATATAAAAATATCAGTTAGTATTAAAATTATCTGGCAAGTGCTTTTTAATTCAAGATATGCTTAATATCTTTACCTTTTTAAAAACCAAAGGTAAATATTTGCTGTGAAAATGAAGCGCATAGTCAGTCATTTTCCATTGCGAAAACTAAAACATAATATTAAGTAACTGACAATTCTTAAATTTTAAAAAGTGAAAACACTTTATTATTGTGCGTTGATTGGTAGTCGCTACGCTTATTTGTTTTCGCACATTTGTGTTATCTTGAACTATAATTTGCGATATTTGCACTAATGACAAGGCTTTGTTTAGTTTTGAACAGATTTTTTTAACGACTTATAAATTCCCATCCTTACAATTGCTTTTCTTCTTGTGTCTTTAATTGAAATAATTTAATAGACTCGAGATTTGATTAAATCGGGTATTTTTTTTCCTTCGTTTAATTGAATTTTCCCCCTGTGCTTTCGCTTGATTCTATTGTGTTACAAAATGCAAATTTCCTTTTAAAAAAATATAAAAAATTGTTAGAAAAGACTTTTTTTTCCGTTCCGTTACTGAGGAAAAATAACTGTTTGTCCACAAATTTAGTAGAAAGAAATTCTCGACATAGTTATTGGTTTTTTTATACTAAATTCCCTGCGTGAAAATAAAATTTCTGATCTACTGAATAAAAATTTAAATGTTGTGAATTGAATTACATGATTTGATATAATTGTTTGATAAATGTATGCATTTTTATTAAGAAACTATGATTGTTTAGAACTTAATAAATGATTATAATTTGGAATAATATAAAGATTTTTGTTTCTGAAGGTAATTTTCTTATAAAACCAGTTTAAATTTAAAATTAGTGGCAATTTTAGTGTTTCATTATGTTTGTAAATTAAAATGCATAAGCTGAATCTTTACTTAAAAATTTGATTAGTTAATCATCCCTTGTAACTTAAACCAATTAATTACACTGAACAATTTGACACCTATATGTTATGTGACACCCATGAAACCTATGTGCTATGCCTTTATAAAATACATATTGACTGATATCTTTCGGAAACATTTTTACGATCATTTTATAATTGTTTTAAAATTTAAATCGATGATACATAAGGAAATAAATTTTTTACATATGCTTGATGGGGAAATATTCTTTGGAAAACATATTTCGTAATAGGATGTAATAAAAGTATTTTTTAATAATGTTGAAGGTAAAGCTTCTTTATTTAATACTGATTCGGTTAAAAGCAAGAGAATCAGAATTCTTTTATAATGTTATTTGTTTCATATGCGCGAGTAGAGAAGCTAGAAATATGCTCCAAAATATTATAAATAACTAAATTGAATGCTAATTATTTTCGAATCATATACTTTAAATGTGGAGCAAACTTTTCAATTCGATATTCTACGTAAATAATCTCACATAATTTTTCTTTACTCTTTTTGCCTTTATAAAACATAGATGATTGATATATCTAGAAAACATTTTTACGATCATTTTATAATTGCTTTTTCCTGCTATAAGATTTAAAAAATATTATTCCATATGTATAAAATGAAAAAAATGCCTTATTCTTTTTGTAGCAATTTCTTCTTTCTTTTGGGTGTGTGTGAAAGTTCAGATTAACTAATAAAAACACTATTTTTGAGCAAACTTACATATAACTCCCGTATAACACGTGCCTATAAATTCCATGTCATGCTGATTCTTGTCATACAAAAGTACTTACTTCAGATTTCAATACAGTTCTTCGTTAACTTATTGTCACACATTCTGCAAGATTTGTATAATTTGGTTGAAAACTATGTATGTTATAAGCAAAAAACACGCGGAAAATCTTTCAAAAAAACCTCTATATTATCCCGAATATAGTTACCTGCAATTTCACAAATATGCATGTAAATATTGCGAACCGCAAATAAAATCAATGATGAAAGTTTCAAATAATTATCAGCTTTCTGTTAAATGGAATGAGCTTAAATCATCTACTTTTCCATCAGTTTCTGGTCGGTCCCTTAAATGCTCTTCTGGCCGAATCTTCACTGCAAAATGTGAGTTCCCACGATTCTCCACAACTGATTATGAGCCAACGTATCCATATTAATTCTAAATTTTCAGCATTTTACAAATTGTGTAATACTTTTGGCCAGTAGTGTAATTAGGAAATACTTTAATATTTTTATAGACAAAAGAATTATCTTTATTGAAGTAATTTTCGCCAAAAGTAGACCATATGAATTAAAAAAAAAATACTTTCTTCGTCATTGTTATTAAATGTCGTTAATCGAAATCACTTTTTTAAAACAAGATACCATTATCCTCCTTCCTTCAGCACTATTTGGTCAATTTCGTACTTGCATAAAAATATCTGCTATTTTACATAGCCTATTTTAACTCTTTAATCCCGAGGAGACTTTTTTCTTCTAGCTCCTTTAAAACGGGGCTTTTTGGGAGGAAACCACATAAATTGGACTATCCCAACCTGGGCAACCATTTCCCCCACCCCCTGCTGTAACATTCCCTTAAGGCGCACTGAAATGGGCTGTGGTTGGCAAGGATAATTGGACCCCCTACCGCACTTATATCCTAAGCGATCTCAGAACCTCACCTCCCCTCAGAAGAAGCCGACCGCCTCAGACCGGCCCTCGCCGCTGTTAAGGGGAAATTTTTAGACCGCCTCGCCAAGTATGGGAGGGTTAAACTGAGAGATTCCCATAAATTCCGTTGTACGATTCATTATATTGATAAAAATTTTAAATGTGATATATTTCAGCCTTAGAAGCTTTTATTGCGTTTTGTGTTATTTGCGATTTCCTTATTTTTCGAATTCTGCCATTAAAACACCGCACCTCGAATTCCGGCCCGGGCATCACCCTGAAATTAGCGGCAAAATCAGACATACAGGGAAACATTCTTATCACTACTCGGGTAGCACAACATGTTGTCCGATATTGTTCGATATTATACAATATTGCGCAATATCTTTGTGCTACTGGGTAAGAAGAGCAGCGACAATTAGTTTAGTTATATTAAAGTCCCGTTATGAAGCAACACGAGGGCCATTCTGGGACGAAACTTGTAGTTTGGAACCGCGGTCAGATGACGAAGACGACGCCTGAGCTGGCACCCCTTCTCCAAACTTTCGCACCACACCAACGGGAGGACATTTGGCCCCCTACGTTTAATATAACGTGTAGCAGGCCCATACACGGCGGATCTTTAGTGAAATCTTAATTCGAACCTGGAATCCTCCGACCCCGAGGCCAAGACCTTACTTCTAGGCCACCGCGGCTTCAGCAGCGGCAATTTTGTACTCAATCACTGAGTACCTAAAAAATAATTAATATATTTCGTACTTTTCATCTGTTGTCGCTAAATTGCCTATATGAGAAGAAAAGACTGGCGGTGGATGCGCAATTTCGTAACCTATCTTCAAGGATCGCGAACGTCAAATGATGAATTGCGTCATTTAAAATATGTTTTTCCTGGAATTTATTATTTTATTTTATTTTGAGGTTTAAGCGCCCTATGTGATTTGTAAAGGAAGAGCTGCACGTTTTGAGTTCAACCCTGGTGGCAAAAGGTTGAGCGTTTTGGTGTTGTACGGTGATTTTCTCCGATTCTTGAAACATGTTAGAGTGAAGCCGTATTTTAGTAGTGCGTGTTATGCAGGTGTTATTTCTATCGTTGCAATAAACGTTTACGAGAAGAAACAAAATTTTGCTCATAGTTCTATCACCTTTCAGTTAATTTTAGTCTTAATCTTAACATCGAAAAGAGTTTACTCAAACGTATAATGAAATAAAATTTCCTTTAATACCGAACTGGCAGTACGCAATTGTGTTTATAATTCTTCCAACCGTAGAATAGAAATGTTTGCTTACAATATGGGTCATTCTTTTATTTACAAGGCACTGAACTGGAATTCCCTGCGACAACATTCTCGATAAAATCTCCATTTTCATATCTGATTTACGGCGCTGGAAAAATCTGGAGCACATTCGTCACGAAAGCTAACGATTCAGGGAACTCAGATCGAGCCACGAGAAAAAAGAAAGGGAAAAAAATGTGCTTTAAGTACTGGAAGCAACAAATCTCTTCCCGAAAAGATGTTACTTAATGGTCTTACTCTGCGCTTCATTGTATTAAATCTCGGAACTCAAAACTGAGTGAAAACAACAACTGAAATGAACAAGAATGTACTCAGAGTTAATGGACTCAAATATTGAGAAAGAAAAGGGGAGTGTGATTCTTCACAGCAGCTGCTTCTGTAACTGTGAAAAGGTTTGGATTTAATGGAAGTGAATGCCCTCATTTTGAATTGCTTTAGAGTTATTTAAAATTTTTCACTTTGTTTTGCTGTTCTGTGCAGCGACAGATTTAGTACTTCTAGGGGAATGCTTCATTGTTCAAATCGGTGTTTTTGGATTCAAGTTTTACAATAACCTTTGTGCTGAAAGAGTGCTGACATATGACTTGCATTTTTGATGAGATACCAATATTTTCTATGGTTTGCTACAAATAGATATTGTTCAAAACTTGTTTGTCATACTTTTTTCCAATGCAGTTAACATTTAAATAAGGCGGCAACACAATCCTGCAGTGTGACATTTTTCTCATTTAACGCGAATAATTTAAATCAGTCTGAACAAAGGCAATATTGAAAGTTATTACAATAAGAAAGTTATTATTATTAGGTTGCTGGTTGTAATATTATATCTAAATTCGCCAAAATTTGCTTGGCATGAAACGTTTTATTAACTTCAAACTGAATATTCAATTTACAAAAGTAAAATGGAAAATATTTTATTATGTTTCCTTTCATTTTAAAATTTTCATTTTATTAGAATTTAAAAGAATATTGTCTTGAAGAGCGGAATGCAATTTAAAATCTAATCCATGCATTATATCTTAAAGACAGGGAACCTTCGAATTTTCGAACAATAAAATATTAAAATATTCAAAATACCCATTAGCATGTTTCTAAAAAATACAAGCATTTGTTATATAAAAAATATTTGCATATCACAATGAAGCATTGATATAACTGTTTTGATATTTATAACATATAGCAGTTTTCATTAACGTTCTTGAATGAAGTATAGTTTCGAATTCTCGATGACAAATTACGAATAATAAAATAAATTTTCAAATAATAAAATATTTAAATATTCAAAATATTCATTAGCAT
>BGPR01002232.1:80096-91780 GCA_013235015.1 Araneus ventricosus | reverse complement strand
CTTTAAATAGCTAAAGGAACAACGTTTTCCTCTTGAAAATTTTTGAAACCAGAGACTTTCATTAGCAGTGACTCAGATGGCAGTGACTTTTCACTAGTCTGATTTTCACATCCAGGGTCATGAACAATCGATGTCACAAGTCATGTGGAACCCGTAATGCTTCGGTGCTCACATACGGAAGTGTCAGAAACATTTTTTCTCCCTTTGCTTCCTTTTCTCCTAGGGATGGGAAAAGCCTACCGGTTTTAACCGAAAAACGTTTTTTTTTTGTTTCAGTTAACTGGATTTCTTCGGTTATATTTTTTGTCCGGGTTATAACCGATTTTTTTAAAAAAATACAATAACCGTGTAGAAAAACCGGATCGGAAGATAGACTCGATTTTAGGTTCGATTTGACTAACATTTGCTAAGTTATGAAGCTTTGAATTTCATCATCTTAGGCCAATCAACGACAACCGCTTCCTCGAGGCGTCTGTTGGTTGGCGGATTACTGAAAGTGTCTTTATGAATAGATAAATATGAGCCAAAGGATTGATTTCCCGTGAAAACAATATTAATAAAAAGTTTTGTCTACAAATGGCGTTTGTTTTTTCATAAATAAACCGAAAACCGGTTATTTCAAAAACCGGTTATAACCGCCAGCTTAAACCGGAGGTGACAAAAAGTGGTTATTTTCGCAATAAGCGCCATCCTTAATTTCTTCACTTATCCTGTAAGTCGAAAATATTAATATTATTGTAAAAATGATACAGTAAGAGATGTATAAAGTTGCAAAATATTTTTCCGAACTTTATACTTTTACTAGCTTTATTACCCTGATTCGCACAGGAAAGATTCAAACTCAATATAATTATTTTTATTAATACTGTTATCACGAATTCATTTGAAGACTTGGCTATAAACAATATTTTTAACTCTTGTAGGATATTAATTTTATATCCATATTCTCCACTTGGAAATATGAGAGGTCACTGAAAGGCGTCATACGAAATGTGTATCCCGTAAACATTCATTCTTGACTTAGATATTCATTCTAGTGCCAGTGTCAGTGCATTTTCCCTCAACCTGAGTATAAAATGGGAGCTTGTGAAAACTTCGGAAATTTAACTAAAGAGCGTTTTAAGTCTGGTGAAAGAAGTCAGTTAGAATAAAGTTAAGAGTTATTTGGAAAAGGTTTGACTAATTTTAAGGCTGCGGTAAAAGACATCAAACAAAATATTTCAGCTCAGACTGTCTCAAATTAGTGTAGTTAGAGGGGAAAGGACTGTTTGGTAGTCACATATAGAGCAGTTCGTTTCTACGCATATACTATTTGATGTATTACCCTTCATCATAGCAGTGAAGTAGCTACGGAGGGCCACAGGGCCGGCCGGAGGGAGGTGCGACCGCACTAGGCCCCGCGCAGCTGACTGATTTTGCAAATTAAAAATGTCTTAATATTTTTTTAAATTTTAATTCGAATATACATCCATACGGATTAAAATAAAAAAATAATAAGGAATACGAATATATAATATGTGCCATATGTGCACATTTCAAGTCGTTGGAAAGATAATTATGAAGCAGAAGGAAATCTGTTGATGGTGGATTTTTTTGTCAGCGTCGAATTAAGAAGAAAATGAATTAGTTCGAGAATCGCAGCTTCAACGGGATCAACAGAGTTGAAAACGAAATTCGATATCAATGAACCTGGTATTTGGCCTGAAATTATAAACGATAAATTTACAACAGCGTGATATAAGTAAAAAAAAAAAAAAAGATTTTCCGAATGATAAAACTAGCAGAAGTTTTTCTGAAACTATTTAAGAAAATGGAAGAATGAGAAACATCAAGAACGAAGATGGAATGGTTACTCTCCTCAAAATGCAAAGATGCCACGTTGTACCATTCTTCAATATGTGCAGTGTAATAAATAGGATAATGCAATAAATTATTGTTTTTTTTTAAGAAATTAGTTTCAAGGCCCCATAAATCGACTTTGCACCAGGCCCCGCTTTTGATCGGGCCGGCCCTGGAGGGCCAAGTAGGGTATGAATATCCCGGGGTACTGTCTTAGTTTTAAAACAATAGTGCGTTTCTGACGCTTTTTAAAGCCAAATACAGTGAGGGAGAGAAAAATGCCCCGGACGTCGTTTGGATTTGCTAAGGCACTGATGAATAGGGATTGGGGTTATTGCAAAAACAACAGGTTTTCAGTGAACCGGTTTTTGTCACCTCCGGTTAACTTGGCTGTTAAAACCGCTCAAAATAACCGGTTTTTTAAATAACCGGTTTTCGTCTTTTTCAAAAAAGAAACAATGTTTGTAGATAAAATTTTGATTAATAATAAAATACAATAAGTAAGTATTAATACAATTAGTAATTATTGCAATAAGTAATGATTATAAATAAATGATTAATACAATTTGTAATAATGATAAATGAATAATTATTGCAATGAGTAAGTATTATAGACAAAAATTTTTATTAGCATTGTTTTCACAAAAAATGAATTCATTGGACACTATTTATCATCTAATCTGCTCGTAATCCGTAATTGATCTGTGAGTCGACACCTCTCATCGGAAACAGCATCATTCAAAGTAGATACTAATCTTTCGGACTCCACAGAACTTCCGACTAAAGATAAATGTTTTTTGGCTACAAAAAACAGACGACGTTTGCAGACAAAATTTTTATTAGTATTATTTTTGCAGGAAATCAATCCATTGGTCAATATTAATCTGTTCATAAAGACTCTTTCAGTAATCCACCAACGAACAGAAGCATCGAGAAAGTGGTTGTCGGTGATTGGCCTAAGATGATGAAATTCAAAGCTTTATAACTTGGTAAATTTTAATCTAGTCGAACCTAAAATCGAGCCTATCTTCCGACTCGATTTTTTTACCCGGTTACTGGGTTAAAAAAAACCGGTTAAAATAGGAACAACAAAAAATTACCAAAAAAAACCCCGGTTAACGGAAAAAAACGATTTTCGGTTTAAATCGGTAGGATTTTTCCATCCCTCCTGATGAAGACTGAGGGCGAAAAAATCATAATATGCTCCGGGCGCCACATACCCTCGTTACGCCATTGCTTCACAGAGTATACTGGTCGACTGGAAATACACCAGAAATAGACATGCCGTTGCTATTTTGAGTTCTCTTAAATAATGGCATTTATCTAAGCATTTGTAGCAATCCTTTCTCTTTCTATTAAATATCTGTAGAAATACAGTGGAACATCGCCAAATCTTCTTTTAATCTTCCGAAAAAATGTTTATTAAAATATGGAGAAAAAATAACAGTTACGAATCAGAAACAAAGTTAATGTTTATTCCAAATTTAAAAGAAAAATTTGAATTAGTGTTTAAGAATGAATACAACACCTTAATTGCTAGAAACAAAATCGGTTATCTTCTTTTGACGTGAGTAACTAAATCAGCTTGACGATACGATAAACATCACGTCGACAGTCGGTGTAGCGGCAGCGTGCTGCTCTGCTTAGAGTAGCGCCAGTTAAAGTGCATTAGCAGCATCTGCTTGTGACACAAGATCTGTCGAGACGTCGTCTTCTTCACTTTCCTCGGTGTTAACTTGATCTTTATTCTTGATCATTGAAACAATGATACTGTAAGTCAATAAGAATTTTTTCATTCACACGCCACACACTTCAATACGATCAACTCTTCGCTTACAACGTAACAATGACAGGCTTCGTTAGGGCAACGCGTTGAAGATCAGAGAAGAGAACGATGACTCTACACGGGTGGTCTAGACAACAGGTAAAAGTAACCCCGCCCCTTTTAACCCAGTAGGTGTTTTTTAGCTCCCGCTGTTATAGTAACCGTGAGTAATTCTAGTTCAAGGTCAACACGAAGTCCTACTGTGGATGAGATAGCAATCCAAGGAATTTTATGCAGCTGGAATTGGGGCGCTGATAAAACGATGGGATAGGTGCATCAACATTGGTGGAGATTATGTTGCAAAATAAAATTCTTTCCAAGTGATTATCATGGTAAATTATTTTTTTCTTATCTTTTGTGTCTTACTTAATGACGTACCCTCGTACAAAGCAGTATAAAGTAAATGCCATATCTTTTAAAATATTGAAAACGAATTAATATTTTCCTTTCGTTATTTAAGTTCTAACATCGATAAAAAGGTATAAAACGAATATAAGCTACTTGCATCTTAAGTAAGGGAGCCACGGTGGTCTAGTGGAAGTCTTGATTTAGAGACCAGGTTGACACGAATGTGAGATCACATTTCACGGCAGATCCACAGTGTACGGGGGCCTGGTGCACTTTAAATTCATCTAGAATCAAGTGTCCTTTCACTGATGTTGTAAGGAAATTTGGAAAGAGGGTTGTCACCTCTGGTGATATCCTCGTCACATTTGACCTCCGTTCAAAACTGCGAGGTCCATCTGCAAATAACCCTTGTGCGGTTTCAAAATGGGATGTTAATCTGATTAAAATAAGCTAAAAGTATTGAAAATGAATAAGAAATTTTTTTTTCTTCTACGAATGTTTCAGAATCGGCACAATGATTTAACATGCTGTTATTCTTTTATTCCCTATTCGTTAAAGGACCGTGGTGTTAATTAAGTTCTAGCATCAATAAAAAATTGTTAAAACTAACATAAGCTACTTGCATCTTAAGTAAGGGGTCACGGTGGTCTAGTGGAAGTCTTGATTTAGGGTCCAGGTTGGCACGAATGTGAGATCACATTTCACGGCTGATCCACAGTATACGGGGGCCTGGTGCTCTCTAAATTCATCTATAATCAAGTATCTTCTCTCTGATGTAAGGAAATTTGGAGAGAGGATTGTCACCTCTGGCGACGCCCTCGTATAATCAAGTATCTTCTCTCTGATGTAAGGAAATTTGGAGAGAGGGTTGTCACCTCTGGCGACGCCCTCGTATAATCAAGTATCTTCTCTCTGATGTAAGGAAATTTGGAGAGAGGGTTGTCACCTCTGGCGACACCCTCGTCGCATTTGACCACAGTTCAAAACTGCGAGGTCCATCTGCAAAGAACCCTCGTATGGTTTCGAAATGGGTTATTAATCTGACTAAAATAAGCTAAAAGTATTGAAAACTAAAAAGAAATTTTCTTCTAAGAATGTTTCAGAATCGACACGATGATTTGAACATGCTGTTATGGCTTTATTCTCTATTTAATAAAGGACCGTGGTGGCCCGGTGAAACTTGATTCTTCGGTACTGTTTCGAGGCTTAATTTCGCAGGACTCTCAGTATACGAGAACTTGAAGCATGCGAGATAATTCGTCTGTCGAACGTCCTTCCATTGATGTGGTGTGGAAGTTAGAAGACGGAGCACCTCCTCATTTGTCGTCCACGTCAACTTAACATAGTTCAAAATTACAAAGAACAAAATAGTCCATTTGAAGCTTCAAAACGACATGTTAATCTAACGAAACTTAATTTAGAATTGTATCATTTCTTGAGTATAGTTTATTTTATTTATATTTAGATATAATTATAAATAAAACTACAAATTTTACCTGCACTTAAGCCCATTTTTCTAGTTCAAAACGTTGAAAGCTTTCACTTAAACTCGTGCGCTCATAACTCATATGACGGGTTATTCTTTTTCCCTTTAAATTTACTTGATATGCAAATTGCATTAAACTTTTGCTTAAAGTGAGTTATTTTAACAGAAACTTCTCTCACGAGTGTAGAGTGTTGCTAAGTTTAGCTCCGAATATCCTGTGAAGTTCCATATCAAATGGAACTTAAAGGCGGGAAGGAAGGACAAAGTAATGCTTTGAGCTCAGAATTCCACCGTACAACAGAATAATAACTGCAGTAAATTAAGTTTTAATGACAGAATCGAATGTCTGTCTCCGAAACTTCAAACAATCGAGGCATCAGATCCGTGGCAAATATGTTGTATCATGCTGCATTTGCTCTGCAAGTTTGAATGTTTGAGTTGTGTGTTTGCAGTAACGAATTCAATTAACTAACTCTAGTTTAATTTACGAACATAGGGGTATATGGAGGGTATATGTGAGGAGAAGACTTGCATATCCCATTAGACTGCTCTTTATATATGTATAATAAGGAATATAAGGAATATGCATGTATATAAGGAATATGTATGTATATTTGCAAACTTGGTTTTCTTAACTATGCAAGGAAATTGTGGACAGAGTTTATGATTTTGGTTCATGACGAAGGTAATTCAGATGGTATTTTAACTCTAAACTTCCATAGCAAACCAACATAAGGGCTTTTGACCCAAAATGCCAGATTTACAATTCAATACATGTACATACATGGAAAAAAACTGAAACCGAGTTCTCCAATATCATAAAATCTCTACTCTCTGATTATCTTGCACCACGCCGTATTTGTTTTAGATCAGAGGAAAAACAATAGCGCCAGAATTAAGGGTACCCGGTTTTACCCTACTCTTCCCTTTATAAATATTTTACCCCCCTCACTTTTCCCATCCAATCGCCGCTACTGTCTTGAGTTGTCAATTAATATAATGTCGTGTACAATCTTTTCTCAGATAGTATTTCGCTGTTGAAAAATGAAATTAGATTTATTTCCTAACGATCCACTAAGTGTTGAGAGGTCATTTGGATCCTGGGTATAAGCTGGATTCTTATTAATGATTATTCGCGTCTAAAATTATTTTAATATTTTAGGTTTTTCAATCCTCTTTTAAAGTCATTTGCTCTCTTCATAAAAGTTAAGTCTATCTTTAATGATGGAATTTTATCATGAATTATAGAGATAAGTATTTTGTTTACCCAATCGCGAATCGATTAGATTATTCGATTTCAAAACTTTGGCAGATGTTTGATAATCTCATGCCAGTATCAATATAGTTTCAACATTAAGCTATAGTCACAATCATGAGACAAGTTAAACTTCTTCAGTTTTATTCATTCTATGTATAATTTACCCTAATGCTAAGTTGCAGTGCGTTACAGTTTCAGTTTTTAAATTCTTAGGAAATATATATTTAACTTTTTAATCTTCGAAGATATTGTTTTTGAATTAATTTCATTAAGATTTTTTTTTCTAGACATTGATTTTTTTCTAAACGGATTGTATTTATAATAATCATAGAAAGTAATGACAAACTTGGATATGACCGTCACGTCTTGTTTTCAGAAATTAATTGGCATCAATATTTCGAAACATCGAAAGAGTAATTTGATGGTCATTTCGTTCCCTTTGACAAAGTCATAAATGGTTCGATCGACTGTAGCGATATACTGAGCTCCATAAATTTCGCTGTGCCTGTTAGATCTTTAAGGAACGAAATTTCTTTTCCTAATGTTTATTCGAGCTTTAATAATTCTTTTTGCATAAATTTTATAAAACTTTTAAACTCTCTGATGAACTTGACATTTATCATATGTCTCCTGGTGTTTTTAAATCGAATTGTTTGCAACTTTTAAATACATGACCTGATTTATTTTGCTTTTTTACGCTTGACTGTGCATAATTTTTAAGATTTTTATGTTTTCTTCTTCAAACGCTAATGTGTTTTTTAGGATCTTTTGCTTGTGTATATTTAAATTTTAATCCTTGCTTTTATTTTTAATGGGGGTTTTTTATTTAATGTTTTAAATTTTAAAAAAATTGTGTGTGTATTAATGTGACGGTATGCTTTTATGAACTTTTGGTTTCTGAGTGTGTCTTTTAATGCTTTTGTGATTACGTATCTTCGTTTTAAATCATTTATGCGTCTACATTTTTATAATTATTATGGATTTGTGCTTTGAATCTTTGTATTCGTTGTGTTTCAATGCCTTTATGATTCACTCTTTGTGGCTAGTGTTCTTTGTAGTTGTATGTTTTTTTCCATTGCACTCTGTAAATGGAGTTACCTCTGTAGTTTGATATTCTTTAAATAAATAAATAAATTTATTAAAAATAGGTCGCCATTTTTGTCATGTAATAGTATATTAAAAATTAATTTCCACTGCAAAAAGTAATTACCATTTGCAAGACATTCATTACCATCTTTGACGATAAAATAAATTAGTTGTTTAGGCATTATTATAAAAAATCGTGCTTCGTTATTTTGAAATCTACTTTCCATGGACTTCCGATAATAGTTCATTCTTGCATCTATTTATCGCTCTGAATCGATGCAAATTAAATATCGATACAATCAGCATGTCTAATTCTTGCATCGATTTATCGCTCTGAATCGATACAAATTAATTGTCAATAAAACCAGCATGTCTAAAGTATGAGTTTACATTTATATTATATTATATTAACCCAAATCTTTCTGTAACGCTCACGTGGTTTGTGGTTTGGCTACGTGCCAAAGATTCAGACCAGACAGCCTGTCTGCAAATTAGCATACATACAGGATACTGTTCTGATGCCTTTTTGTGATGATTTAATATCAAATCGGAGTTATGATAGGTTTTTTTGCTGATTTTAGCAGTTTCTTTTCTTTTTTATTTTATGCGGATTCCTTGATGAGGATTTAATATCAAATAAGATTTATGGCAGAATTAATTTTTTTCCTAATATAATTTTTTAGCAATTTTTCAGTTTGATCTTTTTTTCTCTGTGTGTTTGGGAAATAAGAATCTTTATGCTAAATTATAGGATCTTAAAGTTATCCAGAGGACGGCCGTAATTGCTATTTGACACGTTGTTTTTTTAGATGAGTTAAGAAGTTTCTTTTCTTTTTTTATTTTACGTTGCTTCATCGCTGCGGATATCAAATAGGAGTTGTTTATTTTCCAAAATCTTCCAGTATCCTTTTTGTTTGTTTATTTTAAGTATTTTTCCCTCTTTTTGCTAAATTGCTCCATTGTTCTGCGTCATTCTCAAATGGAACGAATAAGATTTCGGTTATGGTGTCAAAAAACTCAGACAGCTTTTTTTTATGCATTAATATGTTGACTTCATCGGTTTCCTTTTTTTATTATAATTTTTTCATTTCTGAAGCATTCCGCCAGTATGCACGAGATTTTCTACAACTTTTGTTACTATATCTCTGACGATCAGATCTCAGATATTGTCGGCGGGCTAAAAGCCCGCCGTAGACGGGCACAAATCTTCTAGTTAAGAATAATAAACTAACTGTATATAATAAATGGTACATGATTATTTTAAAAGATGTCATTAAAAATTAATTCCTAGAATCGATAGTTTAAATCTTCCGATGATGACACGAGAAAGTTTGGAGACCTGTCTGCGTAATTATTCTTGTACATGTTTTATTCTACATTTTTCTCATGTTCCAAAAGACCATTCCATTCGAAGTTGTTGCTAGGCGATTTTCCTCTGCGTGCCCCATTTGAACCATGTCCAGGACATCAGGAGCAAGGTTAAGAGTGCAGTCTCCCCTTCTCCCAACAGCAGAATTCTTTCGGCACGCATATAAGAAAAAAAATAGAACGATTTTCTTTCGAAATTCAAGGTCTGTCTTTATTGTCCTTGGAAGAATAAAAGTAAAAATTCCACGAAGTAGTTTTGAATATGAATAGTTTTCCTGTCTTCTGGAAGATTGTTTGATTTTTTTAAAGTAAACTGATGTGGTTGTGTAACTTGTTGGATTTAAAAGTAATTTTGAATTTGCAAAAAAAGTTCGATTTTATTTCTGTGAATTCGAATTTTTATGAACTCGTAAACATTCTTGTAAAGAAATGTAATCAAATGATTTAAAATAAAGCGACCATTTGAAATAATCCGTTCTTAGTTTATGAATTTCATATTACATATTAACACACTTAATTAGAGAGATTTCTTGATTTCAGTGGGTTTTGTTCCTAATTATAAAAATTGATGAAATTGATGGAAATAACTAGAATTCTTTCAAAATATTGTGATGTATTTCATCATAGAATGAAGAACAAACACATACATTTACATTACAAACGTTATATCACTCACTGACATCGAATTCCATGTTCAATTCATCATTCTTTTCCGTTACTAGGCAACGTTAGCAAAAGACAAGAAAAAAATTGAACATTGAATTCTATGTCAGTGAGTGATGTAATGTTTGTAATGTAAATGTATGTGTTTTTATACATGTTTGTGTTGTGGACAATGCCCAATAAATATATTATTTTTGATAAAGAAGGATCCACGATTCTTGATGCTATGCTGAAATACATCACAGTCTTTTAATGGAGGTTCCACCGAGATATTTTGGTTATGAGGAGTGCATTTTACGAATTCCATAATGCTGGTTTATTTCCAATAGAGTTGCTCCTTTGCCAATAGAGTTGCTAAAGTTTTGAAAAAAATTTTCTATGACACTGATGAGTGAAGATCTTAATGTGTTTTATTCATATCCTGATGAAGTTTCTGTGCCTGTTCGCCGGAGTTAGTTTTTCAGGAGATAATTTGGAATCTGGAGTGCATTACGAATTCGATGATGCTGGTCTCCTTTGCCAATAGAAGAAATACAGAAGAATAGAAATAAAAGAAATTTCTAATTCGATGATGATTTAAATTTCTTCATGCTATGCTAAAATACATCACAATATGAAAATTTAAAAATAGTTTAAAATTGATATTTATTCATGTTTCATTGTAAATTCATATAAACAATAAGGCATTTAAGAACAAAAATGAGACAGATCAATCATTCGTTTAAACATTGAACAAATAAGTTTATCTAGCATCAAATGAAGAAAGGTAGATTTTCTGAGCACTAATTCCAGGTGTTTTCCAGCTTCTCATCCGTGATTTTATGATAAAGATCAAGATGTTTATCTGAACTGCGTTGAACATTCATGCTTCAGATTACACATGGTCCCAGTAGTTTGGAAAACCATTTGATGGACTCTCTAAATATTTGAATTTGATTAAAATCGAAATTTTGATTCCATCAAATAGTTTTTGGGGATAAGCATTTTTGTTTATATTCAAGGAATTTTCAAAAGTCATGTTTTCGGAATGCTTTGGGTTTGCCGCTCCACAGAGAAGGAGAATCAGAGATCTCACTCTGCATTTTGATCAGCGCCCCTACTCGCCAACAAAGAGAACTAGCCACTTCGCGATACCCGCGCCGTTTCAAACGGAACACCAAGGTCGCCGCCATGTTTGTTGTGTTCGATGTCGATCTTCATAAGAACAGGTAAGTTTAATACTTGTTTCCTAACTTATATCAAAGTAGATTTAAGTTAATCAAAAATTTATAACATTTAGTTTCACTTGTATGAATAAAATAACGAAGTTTAGTTTTTATTCACGCTGACGTATTCTGGTTAATTCCTTTGTTGACCGCAGATGGCGTACTGTCTATGTGAAGTGCAATGTTAAAAAAGTTGCCATTAGGGTCTATGGGAGTGAGACCTCTGATTCTTCTTCTCTGTGTACCGTTCGTTGACCTCTGATTACCAAAGAGTGAAGCCCCAAAATTCCCATGTCTAATAGTTCTTAGCATTCTGCTGTATATTTGAGAGATCGAAAAATACACTTTTATATATAGCTGTTAAAATGTAAAAATTTTGAGAGGAGGTGCCTGGCCTCTTCCGAGGTGTCTTCCTCGTCATATGACCGACCACAGCCTAAATTGTAGCTTTAGAAGGGGTCGTTAATATAATTTATCTAAATTAAATCTTTTACGTCTGTGCTTTCTTTGGGTAGTTGTTGGCCAAAGGCGAAGACTGCGTAAGAACGAAGAAAGAATAAAAAATAATTGGCAAAACGAGTGAGCCAAAATAAGCCCCATTGATTT